>CM065459.1:40518967-40603185 GCA_032872475.1 Leptopilina myrica (nomen nudum) | reverse complement strand
GTTGAGGCAGGCGATCGTATGTTTGCTTTTCTCACGCCATTTAGCTTAACAAATTTGGAGGAAAACCATCCAGGATCGCCGAAGACATATTTGAATCCGAATTTGCTGCTGGGGAGTGTTCCGTAGTAATCGATTGAAAAGCGCTTTCCAGGGGTTGGCTCAAAATGATTGGTTGTAACGGGGTGACGGCTTGCTTGGTTGGGTGCTTTATTGGTCTGGCAGGTAAAGACATGGCTTTTTTAACTGAGCCCTCTTTTCCGGATCATGTTCGGAGCTTTTAAAAATCATCTCGTATCTTCTTAAAACATTTTTTGGGCCCAAGATGGCCGTACATTTCATGAATCATCTGTGGGTTAATTGTTCGAGTAGTATTTTTGGTAGCATTTATTTTCCAGCGTCCCGTCGCATTTACGATAGAGGATGTCCTTGATTCACCATGTACCTTGCGAGCGGTTAGCATCCAGATTAATTTTATTAATCGTAGGATCGCTTTTTTGTTGTTCCAGGGGAACCAAGTTCTTAAGGTTTATCCGACGAGGCAGTTCTCGAGGACCTGGCATGCTAACCGGGGAAAATTACTAATTTTTGTTGTGGGGCGGTTATCTCCTTCTGAAACGATCTCGGGTGGTGTATCTGCTCAGAGCATCGGCCACAAATGTTTTCTCTCCTTTGCAGTATTCCGTTTGGACGTTGAAATCCTGGATTGCCAATATCCATACTCATCATGTCTTTCCACCTTAGGCAATCTTGCATTTTTTTTAGGAATTGTTAAGGCCATATGATCGGTATGATGGATGATAGTAGCTTCCGGCTAGGAAATTTCGTTATTTATGAAGTATCCAAACTAGAGCGAGTTGAGTATTTCCTTTTCGGTGGTAATTATAAGCGACCTTCGGGGGTCCTTTCCATGGTTCTATCTTGCGCAGTGTAGATGGATGATGGGTGCTTGTTCTTCATCCTTTTGATAAATTACTGCACCCAATGCGAAGTCGCTGGCGTCGGTTTGGAGATAAAATTTCTTTTTGGGGTTGGGAAAATGGAGCTGGCTCCAGGAGCCAAATTGATTCTTGATTCGATTGAAAGCCTTCTCGTGAGTTTCCTCCCAGCACCACTTCTTTCCTTTTTTCAGCAATTCGAGGATCGGTATGATTTCAAGGGCGAATTTTTCCGAAAATTTTGAGCAAAAGTTGACCGTTCCCAGGAATCCCTGTAGTTGCTTTTTGTTCCGTGGTGTGGAATAGTCCTTTATGGCTTGGATTTTTTCTGGGTCCGGTTCAATGTCTTGGGCCGACAGGATGTGTCCCAAGAAGTTCACCTTTTTCTTCTCGAACTCGCATTTCTCTAAGTTTAGGGTGATGTTGTTTTCCATTAATCTTTCTAAGACCAGCTCCATATGTTTTAAATGTTCGTCTGCGTTTTCTGATACGATGAGAAGATCGTCGACATGGGGAATAATGCAAAATTCGAGCCCCCTAAGAACCTTTTCTAATGATTGAATGAGGGCAGCCGTGCTAGTCTTTAGCCCAAAGGGGGTCACTAGGTGCACGTAAGTCTTTCCTTTATACAGAAACCCAGTGTATTTTTGGGATTCTTCGTCCAGAGGTACTTGCCAGAAGCTCATGTTGAGGTCCAATCGCGAGAAAAACCCTTTTTCCCAGACACCTTTGGAATAGGACGTCCATGGATTCCACGCCATCGTGATCGTCCTCCAGCACTTGATTCAGGTTTCTGCCGTCTAAGCATAGCCTGACCTTACCGCTCTTCTTCAAGGTGACCACCAGTGGGTTTTATCGTGCAGGCATGTCCACGCTTGATGATATTCCAACAAATCATTCTCTCCATTTCGTCGTCAGTTTCCTTTTCGCGGTGGATTGGGCGTAGGGTAGGTTTTCGATCGAGGTTCTAAACCCATTTTTATTTTCAGCTGGTTCGTGTGGCAAGCAAGCCGGCCTGGTTTTCTACTGAAGACCTCGCGATATCTCCATATTAGCTCTTTGTATTTTTGAATCTTGTGAGAGCTGATTTCCTCGTTATGTTGAAAAATTTCTTCTAATTTTTCTTTGCATAGGTCGTCAGATTCGGTTTCCAGGGTCAGACTCGCGGTGATTGGGTAAGTATCATCAATTTCGTCCTCATCCAGGGTATGAACCAGATAGGTTCTGTCTTTCAACTTCAAGGTTAGGGTTTCGTTTCCGAGATTCAGGCTTCCACTTAAGGATTTTAGCAGGTCGATTCCGAATAAGCAGCATCGGGATAAATTAGGCACGACCAAAAGTGTGGCAGTTGTCTCCAAGTCCTGGATTCGTATGTTGGAAACACTTGCTTTTTTAGTCTGACGGCTTTCCTCCAGTGGCTCCAACGACTGATATTCCCGTTATAGGCAGGGAGGGGCTATTTTTGAATTTATCATGATTTCTCGTGAAAAATTCTTCAGATATACAAGAGACTTGGCTTCCACTATCGATTTAAGGCACAAGTGCGTATTCCGTTTATGATGGTTTGAACAGTGGGACATTTTTGGTTGATTATTTTTGGTTGTTGCTCTTCTTTCAGTAGTTCCTCTCTCCACTGGAATGAGTTTATTTTTATCATCAGAGATGGCTGACCTCCCGCGTTCATCATTTCATGAATCGTAGATGATGACGCGGGCTCTCTTAGTTTTCCGGATCCGAAACGGCCACGGTAGAAATTAACCTCCTCTTCCTTATCCTCTCCCTTTTCCTCCGCAGTGTTGATAGTCCTGACGTTCCTGGTGTATGGGGTTTGGTTCCTATCCTCGGCTTCGGTTTTTCCGGGACGAACCCGCCAGTTGTCTATCTTTTGGTCAGGAGTGTCGTTTTTTTTATTAATTGGACCACTGGTGTCGAATCTTTCTAGGAGTTCCAGTAATCCTTGGAGAGTGTGGAGTTGTCTTCCTAGGATGGCCGTTCGAATTTCCTCGTTGAAGTGTCTTGACAGTTTCCGTATGATTTCTGGGTCACTGAGAGGTGGCGTAAGACCCTTTGCGTCTCGGAATGATTTTAAGGCGTAATTGGTCATTGAGGTTTCACCCGAGCTTGCGAAGTGTCCAAATTCCAATTTGCGTTTCACCTCGTGCTGGGTATTCTCATTCCAAAATCTGCTTTTAAATTTATTACAGAATGATTCTAGGGTGTCGTTATCTTCTTTTACTAGGTCCCACCAATCCTTAGGGGGTCCCCTTAAGCAACTTCCTAGGATGTAGGGTGTTTCTTCCTGGTTTGGCTTCATGGCTGTCCAGAAATCCCTCAATTCAGACATGAATTTCGTAGCAGAGTAGTTTTCCTGGAAGCATGGGATTTTGGGGCTAATTCGCATTGAATTATTTCTTTGAATAGGTGGGTTAATTTCGCCTTCAAATGGTCTCAGGGCAGCTACCTGATCCTCCAGTTCCCGTTGTCTTGAGTTGAGGTGTCGCACTTCCAGGTTGTTTCTCTCAGCGATCCTTTGACACAGGGATACGGTTCGAGCGCTCCTATCGGTGATGTCGTCCACCGCTGAGTTCCATCGATCCTCAAGCTCCTTGTGTCTTTGCTCATTCAACTCTCTGTGGCTCTTAATCTGGTTGGAAACTTCATGTCTCATCCTGATCTCTGCATCTTCCAAGTCTTCTTGTAAAGTGTCCACCTTTCGCTCCACTCTTGACACTCCTGCGTGAAGTGTTCTGAACTCCCTGCGCATGCTTTCACATTCTTCGCGTAACATTGAAAATTCTGCCAACAGTTCTTCGGTTGATTTTTCACGATCAGCTTCCATCACTTGCGGATTAGGGGTTGATTGAACTCGCGCGGCTCCTGGGGAATTCTCCTCAACGTCTAACAATTCATCGCGAAGGCTTCTTAGGTTTCGTTCTCTTGTTGTTTTGGATATTGCACTTCCTCTAGCAGCGGGAGGGGGCAGGGTGTAATCCAGTGGTGCTGGTGGTTCTTTATCACTCTCTGGTGTTGTTTCTGCTTCTCGGCTTCGAACTCTACGAGAGGTATTATTATCACCCTTTTTTGGTCTACCTCTTCTGCGCGTCATTTTAAAAAAAAATTTATTTATTTATTTATTTATTTTTTTTTTATTTATTTATTTTTTTTTACTCTCGTGCCCCACGTTGGGCGCCAATGTAACGATTCGTAATGTTCTTCCTTTTATCTTTTCTCTAATCTTATCTTATTTCGGGAAGGAACACGAGAATAAAACAATGACACAGTTGATTAACAAAACATCACTTATTTATTATCAACAATCTTCCGGCGACGATACATAATTATCAATTTGAAGTAATCGTGACAATTAGCGTTTTGTGTTTAAGTTCGTGTTGGATTTCGTGGATAGATCCTTTCTTGTGGTCAGTGATTCATTTCATTTTTGAAAGAAAAATAAACTAAACAGCATAATCTCGAGAGCAATAATTACAATTAAAATTAATTTTTCCTTTTCTTCGATAACAGTCTTCAACTCGTGGGTGAGTAAAGAATTAGACTAAAATTTAACTTAATGTGATTGGAATAAAAATTAAACTTAACTAAATTTGGTTTAATTAAACTAAAACATAACTAAAAGTGATTTATGTGAAAATTAAACATAACTAAATTTGGGTTGATTGAAAATTAAAAATAACATAACTAAAAGTGATTTGTGTGAAAATTAAACTTAACTAAATTTGGTTTGATTGAAAATTAAAATATAACTAAATGTGATTTGTTTCTAATTGTCGTCTTTCAGATAGATCACGACGTCGTTTTAACTCTCTAGTGAGTGATAGAACTAAATAATACTTCTCGCACTCCCTTGCGTTTAATTAGGTAATAATTTGAATTTTTTATTAACAAAAATAATTTCTTTTTGTTTTGGGTAATAAGCAGTCTTGTTCGAGAGTCTTAATTCATAGGTGAGTGTTAACCAATTTAACTTAATGAGATCAATATATTTCTTTTCTTTTAGGGTAAATTTGATCTGAGTTCATCGGCGGCGGTAAGGAAAGACTAAGTCAAATTTAAGGGTCGCCAGGCGCAGAAGGGGTAAGATCACCAGGCCACCACCCGTAAGTTAACTTGATATAATTTCCTCATTTTTCACAGATGGCGATGCGGTTCACGGTGGTTATCGGAGGTCGAGGAATCCTCGTTCGTGGGTAAAACAGTTCCTAGTTATCCAAAGGGGAATTTCTTGTGATTTACTGTAGCTGGGACAGCGTGCACCGAGGGTAAATCACTCGCGTTTCGACAGCAGCCAAGGCAGCGTGCACCGTCGATTTCAACACTTGCGGTTTTAACGGTGGCCAAGGTAGCGCTCACCGTCGGTAAATTTCACTGATCACTCACGTGCGACGACAGCTAAGGCAGCGTGCGCCGTCGGTATTAGCACTCGCGATTTTTACAGTAGCCGAGGTGGCGCGCACTGTCGGTAATGTCACTCGCGGTTATCGGGAGGGCTTCGCGACTTAAATTACGGATTGACAGCCGAGATGGCGTTCGTCATGGATATTAGGAGAGATTTTTCTCAGCAGCAAATGCAGCGTGCACTGAGAGGAGCGAGGGGAATGCAGGTAGGCGTTTATCAAGAGGTTGGACAACTCCAGCTACACCTTCTTCGTCGCCAGGGCGGCGGTCCCGAAGAAGATGCCTCACGTACCTGTTTACCACTGGTCACTAGGATTGGGCTGCTAGGCGGATCCCTCAGACTGCTTACTTCTGAACGGTTGGAGAGTTGGTGCCGCACTGCCTCTTTCACTTCTCGCCGGCGAGTTTAAATAGAGCGCTTGGAACGACTCATTAGCGAGAGAACCGAGGGTCTATTTTTCTGGACGAACTACTTGACGTCCGACATTTAAAGTTTGTCAGTGACGTTCATAAACGTGGCGCCAGACCTAACCACACCGTCACAAACTTCTAAATATTTTTTACTGGTACACAAATTGTTTTCAACTGGTAAAATTACAATCCTGATTCTCTGTTTTTCTATCTTTTCAATATTATTTTCTTTCAAATCTCTAGGTTACAAATATTTTTCTCTCAATTTTCAATAACTTTTTGTCTCATTTATAAAATTCTATTCTCTTAATCGTATAACTTCTTAATATTTTTTACTGTTAAACAAATTGTTTTTAACTGGTAAAATAACAATCCTAATTCTCTGTTTTTCTATCTTTTCAATATTATTTTCTTTCAAATCTCTAGGATACGAATATTTTTCTCTCAATTTTCAATAATTTTTTTTCTCATTTATAAAATTCTATTCTCTTAATCGTATAACTTCTTAATATTTTTTACTGGTACACAAATTGTTTTCAACTGGTAAAATCACAATCCTGATTCTCTGTTTTTCTATCTTTTCAATATTATTTTCTTTCAAATCTCTAGGATACAAATATTTTTCTATCAATTTTTAATAACTTTTTTTCATTTCTTAAACTCTATTCCCTTAATTGTATAACTTCTAAATATTTTTTACTGTTAAACAAATTGTTTTCAACTGGTAAAATTACAATCCTGATTCTCTGTTTTTCTATCTTTTCAATATTATTTTCTTTCGAATTTCTAGGTTACAAATATTTTTCTCTCAATTTTCAATAACTTTTTGTCTCATTCATGAAATTTTATTCTCTTAATTGTATAACTTCTAAATATTTTTTACTGGTACACAAATTGTTTTCAACTGGTAAAATTACAATCCTGATTCTCTGTTTTTCTATCTTTTCAATACTATTTTCTTTCAAATCTCTAGGTTACAAATATTTTTCTCTCAATTTTCAATAATTTTTTTTCTCATTTATAAAATTCTATTCTCTTAATCGTATAACTTCTTAATATTTTTTACTGTTAAACAAATTGTTTTCAACTGGTAAAATTACAATCCTGATTCTCTGTTTTTCTATCTTTTCAATATTATTTTCTTTCGAATTTCTAGGTTACAAATATTTTTCTCTCAATTTTCAATAACTTTTTGTCTCATTCATGAAATTTTATTCTCTTAATTGTATAACTTCTAAATATTTTTTACTGGTACACAAATTGTTTTCAACTGGTAAAATTACAATCCTGATTCTCTGTTTTTCTATCTTTTCAATATTATTTTCTTTCAAATCTCTAGGTTACAAATATTTTTCTCTCAATTTTCAATAATTTTTTTTCTCATTTATAAAATTCTATTCTCTTAATCGTATAACTTCTTAATATTTTTTACTGGTACACAAATTGTTTTCAACTGGTAAAATTACAATCCTGATTCTCTGTTTTTCTATCTTTTCAATATTATTTTCTTTCAAATCTCTAGGTTACAAATATTTTTCTCTCAATTTTCAATAACTTTTTTTCATTTCTTAAACTCTATTCCCTTAATTGTATAACTTCTAAATATTTTTTACTGTTAAACAAATTGTTTTCAACTGGTAAAATTACAATCCTGATTCTCTGTTTTTCTATCTTTTCAATATTATTTTCTTTCAAATCTCTAGGTTACAAATATTTTTCTCTCAATTTTCAATAACTTTTTGTCTCATTCATGAAATTTTATTCTCTTAATTGTATAACTTCTAAATATTTTTTACTGGTACACAAATTGTTTTCAACTGGTAAAATTACAATCCTGATTCTCTGTTTTTCTATCTTTTCAATATTATTTTCTTTCAAATCTCTAGGATACAAATATTTTTCTCTCAATTTTTAATAACTTTTTTACATTTCTAAAACTCTATTCCCTTAATTGTATAACTTCTAAATATTTTTTACTGTTAAACAAATTGTTTTCAACTGGTAAAATTACAATCCTGATTCTCTGTTTTTCTATCTTTTCAATATTATTTTCTTTCGAATTTCTAGGTTACAAATATTTTTCTCTCAATTTTCAATAACTTTTTGTCTCATTCATGAAATTTTATTCTCTTAATTGTATAACTTCTAAATATTTTTTACTGTTACACAAATTGTTTTCAACTGGTAAAATTACAATCCTGATTCTCTGTTTTTCTATCTTTTCAATATTATTTTCTTTCAAATCTCTAGGTTACAAATATTTTTCTCTCAATTTTCAATAACTTTTTGTCTCATTTATAAAATTCTATTCCCTTAATTGTATAACTTCTAAATATTTTTTACTGTTAAACAAATTGTTTTCAACTGGTAAAATTACAATCCTGATTCTCTGTTTTTCTATCTTTTCAATATTATTTTCTTTCAAATCTCTAGGTTACAAATATTTTTCTCTCAATTTTCAATAACTTTTTGTCTCATTTATAAAATACTATTCTCTTAATTGTATAACTTCTAAATATTTTTTACTGTTAAACAAATTGTTTTTAACTGGTAAAATAACAATCCTAATTCTCTGTTTTTCTATCTTTTCAATATTATTTTCTTTCAAATCTCTAGGATACGAATATTTTTCTCTCAATTTTCAATAACTTTTTTTCATTTCTTAAACTCTATTCTCTTAATTGTATAACTTCTAAATATTTTTTACTGTTACACAAATTGTTTACAACTGGTAAAATTACAATCCTGATTCTCTGTTTTTCTATCTTTTCAATATTATTTTCTTTCAAATCTCTAGGTTACAAATATTTTTCTCTCAATTTTCAATAACTTTTTTTCATTTCTTAAACTCTATTCCCTTAATTGTATAACTTCTAAATATTTTTTACTGTTAAACAAATTGTTTTCAACTGGTAAAATTACAATCCTGATTCTCTGTTTTTCTATCTTTTCAATATTATTTTCTTTCGAATTTCTAGGTTACAAATATTTTTCTCTCAATTTTCAATAACTTTTTGTCTTATTCATGAAATTTTATTCTCTTAATTGTATAACTTCTAAATATTTTTTACTGGTACACAAATTGTTTTCAACTGGTAAAATTACAATCCTGATTCTCTGTTTTTCTATCTTTTCAATATTATTTTCTTTCAAATCTCTAGGTTACAAATATTTTTCTCTCAATTTTCAATAATTTTTTTTCTCATTTATAAAATTCTATTCTCTTAATCGTATAACTTCTTAATATTTTTTACTGTTAAACAAATTGTTTTTAACTGGTAAAATAACAATCCTAATTCTCTGTTTTTCTATCTTTTCAATATTATTTTCTTTCAAATCTCTAGGATACGAATATTTTTCTCTCAATTTTCAATAATTTTTTTTCTCATTTATAAAATTCTATTCTCTTAATCGTATAACTTCTTAATATTTTTTACTGGTACACAAATTGTTTTCAACTGGTAAAATCACAATCCTGATTCTCTGTTTTTCTATCTTTTCAATATTATTTTCTTTCAAATCTCTAGGATACGAATATTTTTCTCTCAATTTTCAATAATTTTTTTTCTCATTTATAAAATTCTATTCTCTTAATCGTATAACTTCTTAATATTTTTTACTGGTACACAAATTGTTTTCAACTGGTAAAATCACAATCCTGATTCTCTGTTTTTCTATCTTTTCAATATTATTTTCTTTCAAATCTCTAGGATACAAATATTTTTCTCTCAATTTTTAATAACTTTTTTTCATTTCTTAAACTCTATTCCCTTAATTGTATAACTTCTAAATATTTTTTACTGTTAAACAAATTGTTTTCAACTGGTAAAATTACAATCCTGATTCTCTGTTTTTCTATCTTTTCAATACTATTTTCTTTCAAATCTCTAGGTTACAAATATTTTTCTCTCAATTTTCAATAACTTTTTGTCTCATTCATGAAATTTCATTCTCTTAATTGTATAACTTCTAAATATTTTTTACTGGTACACAAATTTTTTTCAACTGGTAAAATCACAATCCTGATTCTCTGTTTTTCTATCTTTTCAATATTATTTTCTTTCAAATCTCTAGGATACAAATATTTTTCTATCAATTTTTAATAACTTTTTTTCATTTCTTAAACTCTATTCCCTTAATTGTTTCACTTCTAAATATTTTTTACTGTTAAACAAATTGTTTTCAACTGGTAAAATAACAATCCTAATTCTCTGTTTTTTTATCTTTTCAATATTATTTTCTTTCGAATTTCTAGGTTACAAATATTTTTCTCTCACTTTTCAATAACTTTTTGTCTTATTCATGAAATTTTATTCTCTTAATTGTATAACTTCTAAATATTTTTTAATGTTACACAAATTGTTTACAACTGGTAAAATTACAATCCTGATTCTCTGTTTTTCTATCTTTTCAATATTATTTTCTTTCAAAATCTCTAGGATACAAATATTTTTCTCTCAATTTTCAATAACTTTTGTTCATTTCTTAAACTCTATTCCCTTAATTGTATAACTTCTAAATATTTTTTACTGTTACACAAATTGTTTACAAATGGTAAAATTACAATCCTGATTCTCTGTTTTTCTATCTTTTCAATACTATTTTCTTTCAAATCTCTAGGTTACAAATATTTTTCTCTCAATTTTCAATAACTTTTTTTTATTTCTTAAACTCTATTCCCTTAATTGTATAACTTCTAAATATTTTTTACTGTTAAACAAATTGTTTTCAACTGGTAAAATTACAATCCTGATTCTCTGTTTTTCTATCTTTTCAATATTATTTTCTTTCGAATTTCTAGGTTACAAATATTTTTCTCTCAATTTTCAATAACTTTTTGTCTCATTCATGAAATTTCATTGTCTTAATTGTATAACTTCTAAATATTTTTTACTGGTACACAAATTGTTTTCAACTGGTAAAATTACAATCCTGATTCTCTGTTTTTCTATCTTTTCAATACTATTTTCTTTCAAATCTCTAGGTTACAAATATTTTTCTCTCAATTTTCAATAATTTTTTTTCTCATTTATAAAATTCTATTCTCTTAATCGTATAACTTCTGAATATTTTTTACTGTTAAACAAATTGTATTCAACTGGTAAAATAACAATCCTAATTCTCTGTTTTTTTATCTTTTCAATATTATACATCAAGGAGAGGGTTGAAGAATGTAAAAGAGCTCGAAAACATTTTTAAAAAATAATTTTAATTTATTATTTAAAAATTTTTGTTTTTTAAATGTACCTTGCTAAGTTAATTACATATATTTAAAATGTATTGCAGTTACAAAGTGTTGAAAAGTGGTAGTCTGTGAATTCGCCAAATTCTGTTTTCACCAAAGCGTGAATTGACCAGCGTTTGCTGTATTCAGAGTGCTCAGTATGTGGCAATGTAAACAAGATATGTAGAATGTCATGCGTGCTCCTGAAATTGAAAATGTCGGTAAATAAACTGCAATTTAAGTGTGCTTAATAGAAATAGATGGTGCAGTAAGAATAATTCTACAAATATTATTAAATGAAATTAAATAAAAATTATTAATAAAAATGTATTTTAATTAGTTTACAAAAATTGTGAATAATAATAATCATATTATTTTTACTTCACGAACATAATAATTTTATTTAATAAGTTAATTTAATTGTTATTTTAATAATCAACACTAATTATAAAAGTATTCTAAATTTATAATAATAAAAATAATTAATATTTTGTATATTCAACTTTAATTTGCAAGAGTACAAATGTACGAAAGAACTTGATCTCCGTTTTAATAAATAATTAAACATATATTAATAATTGTTTATTTAATAATTAAATTGATAAATGAAATGCATTCATTAATTCAGTTATAATTTTTTTATTTTAATTTATGATTCTACTCAGTTAAATTGTATACCAGTAAACTCTACACATTTAAAAAAAATAATTAAATTAAGTTTTAAAAAATTTTTAAATAAATATATTCTACAAATAAATACTCTACACATTAGAACTAAATAAAATGTAACTTTAAACAAAAAATTTTTTAATTTTTACGGTTAAATACTACATTAAAAAATTCTACCCAATATATATTTTTAAACGAAACAAACATGAATTATTTTTTCAATTCAATTTTCAATTCTCCACACTTAAATTAGACACCAGAAAATTCTACACATTTAAATAAATATTATTTAATTATATTAAAAATAGAATTAACAACGATTAACAACGATTTTTAAAGGAAGGGGACACTTAGGAAAAGTAAAGGAACAAGAAAATAGGTATAGGAGAATAAAAAATGTATTTTTTAGTCTTTTTTTCGAAAATTACAAACTTTAATTTCTGGAGTTTGGCAAAAGTTGGGAAAAGTCGGAAAAATATGGGAGAATAAAAATTTTATTATTTTTTTCTTTATTTTTTGGAAAATTTGAAATCTCAATTTCTGGAGCTTGGAAAAATTCGGCAAAAGTCGGCAAAGTATGGGAGAATAAAAAATTTATTATTTTTTTCATATTTTTTTTTAATTAAAAATCTCAATTTCTTACTCTTATTTTACCAAACTCCAGAAATTAAGATTTAAATTTTTGACAAAAAAATTTGAAAAAACCGTTTTTTCATTTTCCCATACTTTGCCGACTTTTGCCAAACTTTGCCAAGCTCCAGAAATTAAGATTTATATTCTTCAAAAAAAATAATATTAATAAATTATTTTATTTTCCCCTACTTTGCCGACTTTTGACGAACTTTGCCAAGCTCCAGAAAATTGATATTCTACAAATAAATACTCTACACATTAGAACTAAATAAAATGTAACTTTAGACAAAATTTTTTTAATTTTTACGGTTAAATACTACATTAAAAAATTCTACCCAATATATATTTTTAAACGAAACAAACATGAATTATTTTTTCAATTCAATTTTCAATTCTCCACACTTAAATTAGACACCAGAAAATTCTACACATTTAAATAAATATTATTTAATTATATTAAAAATAGAATTATTTAATAAATTCTTCAAAAAAAACTTTAAATAAATTTCATTATTATTTTACACTGTTAAATAGTACATCAAGAATTTCTACGCAATGTAATGAAAAAAATGACAATTATTTTTTTAATTACATTTTTAATATTCTACACATTTAAATTGAAAACCAGAAAACTGTACACAATGAAATAATTTTTTTATAAATTTTAAAACACTTATCAAATATATTTTTCAAGAAAAAACTCTACACATTAAAATAAAATAAATATAAAATTTTTAATCTAATTTGTTAAATTCTATACCAGAAAATTGTACACAAATTATTTTTTGCAAAAAAAAATATTTAATTTTATAATTATTATTTATTATTAATCTTTATTTTTTTTTATTTAATTTTTAACCCAATACATCTTAATTCAACTCTGGAAAACTCTACACAAATGAGCTTTAAAGTCTTCCTATATTAATTTCAGATAAAATTAAATTATTTTTTAACTCTACGCAATTAAATTCAATACAAGAAAAACTCCATACAAATGAATTCATATAATTAGATTTATTTTAATTAGATTAATATACAATTTAAATGCGATGAATTAAAATAAGAAATTAAAAAGTTAAAAATATTATAATTTATATTATATTAGTATTTAATCGCGTAGAATTAAAAAATTTTAGTAATATAATTTGTTTTATTCAATTCTAATGTGTAGGATTTTTTTCTGTACAATTTATTTGCGTAGAATTAATAAAATTTATTAAACGTATTGTGTACAGCTTTCGAATGTAAAGTTAATTGTGTAGAATTTTTTTTTGTAGTGTAATAATTTCCAGCGTGGAAGAGGAAGTTTGGGCGAAATCCAGCAAAGTATGGGAAAGCTTGGTAAAGTGTGGCAAAAGTCGGCAAAGTATGGGAAAATAAAAAATAAATTATTTTTTTCATATTTTTTTAGAAAATTATAAATATCAATTTCTAGAGCTTGCAGAGTTCAGAAAAGTATGGGAGAATAAAAAACGAATTATTTTTTACATATTTTTTTGGAAAATTATAAATCTCAATTTCTGGAGTTTGGCAAAGTTCGGTAAAGTCGGCAAAGTATGGGAAAATAAAAAATTAATTATTTTTTTCATATTTTTTTAGAAAATTATAAATATTAATTTCTAGAGCTTGGCAGAGTTCAGCAAAGTATGGGAGAATAAAAAACGTATTTTTTACATATTTTTTTGGAAAATTTTAAATCTCAATTTTCTGGAGCTTGGCAAAGTTCGTCAAAAGTCGGCAAAGTAGGGGAGAATGAAAAATTTATTATTATTTTTTTTGAGGATTATAAATCTCAATTTCTGGAGCTTGGGAAAATTCGGTAAAAGTCGGCAAAGTAGGGGAAAATAAAATAATTTATTAATATTATTTTTTTTGAAGAATATAAATCTTAATTTCTGGAGCTTGGCAAAGTTCGGCAAAAGTCGGCAAAGTATGGGAAAATGAAAAAACGGTTTTTTCAAATTTTTTTGTCAAAAATTTAAATCTTAATTTCTGGAGTTTGGTAAAATAAGAGTAAGAAATTGAGATTTTTAATTAAAAAAAAATATGAAAAAAATAATAAATTTTTTATTCTCCCATACTTTGCCGACTTTTGCCGAATTTTTCCAAGCTCCAGAAATTGAGATTTCAAATTTTCCAAAAAATAAAGAAAAAAATAATAAAATTTTTATTCTCCCATATTTTTCCGACTTTTCCCAACTTTTGCCAAACTCCAGAAATTAAAGTTTGTAATTTTCGAAAAAAAGACTAAAAAATAAATTTTTTATTCTCCTATACCTATTTTCTTCTTCCTTTACTTTTCCTAAGTGTCCCCTTCCCTTAATAATCGTTGTTAATCGTTGTTAATTCTATTTTTAATATAATTAAATAATATTTATTTAAATGTGTAGAATTTTCTGGTGTCTAATTTAAGTGTGGAGAATTGAAAATTGAATTGAAAAAATAATTCATGTTTGTTTCGTTTAAAAATATATATTGGGTAGAATTTTTTAATGTAGTATTTAACCGTAAAAATTAAAAAAATTTTGTCTAAAGTTACATTTTATTTAGTTCTAATGTGTAGAGTATTTATTTGTAGAATATATTTATTTAAAATTTTTTTAAAACTTAATTTAATTATTTTTTTTAAATGTGTAGAGTTTTCTGGTATACAATTTAACTGAGTAGAATCATAAATTAAAATAAAAAAATTATAACTGAATTAATGAATGGATTTCATTTATCAATTTAATTATTAAATAAACAATTATTAATATATGTTTAATTATTTATTAAAACGGAGATCAAGTTCTTTCGTACATTTGTACTCTTGCAAATTAAAGTTGAATATACAAAATATTAATTATTTTTATTATTATAAATTTAGAATACTTTTATAATTAGTGTTGATTATTAAAATAACAATTAAATTAACTTATTAAATAAAATTATTATGTTCGTGAAGTAAAAATAATATGATTATTATTATTCACAATTTTTGTAAACTAATTAAAATACATTTTTATTAATAATTTTTATTTAATTTCATTTAATAATATTTGTAGAATTATTCTTACTGCACCATCTATTTCTATTAAGCACACTTAAATTGCAGTTTATTTACCGACATTTTCAATTTCAGGAGCACGCATGACATTCTACATATCTTGTTTACATTGCCACATACTGAGCACTCTGAATACAGCAAACGCTGGTCAATTCACGCTTTGGTGAAAACAGAATTTGGCGAATTCACAGACTACCACTTTTCAACACTTTGTAACTGCAATACATTTTAAATATATGTAATTAACTTAGCAAGGTACATTTAAAAAACAAAAATTTTTAAATAATAAATTAAAATTATTTTTTAAAAATGTTTTCGAGCTCTTTTACATTCTTCAACCCTCTCCTTGATGTATTTAGTGTCTTTATTTTTAAATAAGATTTAAAATGTATTGCAGTTAAAAAGTTATAGAAATTTATTGAAAATGAAAATTAAGATAGTTTATTGCAATTAGAGTAAGGTTTATATTTTTCATCAACATATCATCAATTTAAAAATTTTAAAACCGACGTTGGTATAGGAATTAGAGACCCCAGAAACCCTAAAGTATTCATTTTCATGCGTTTATCTTTAAACATTTAAGATATGTTCGCACAGATTGAATCCACCTCTTTGAATTTTCAAAATATGACATCGAATTTGTAATCAGAGACCTAATCAGAGAGCTAAAACTCGTCCTCTCTATTAAAGCCACCATTTTTAATTTTTAAAATTTGACATCAGACTCGTCATCAGCGACACCGAAAAACCCCGAGTAACGAAATTGTCATAAATTTGATCCATTTTAAAACAAACTTGTCGGCCATTTTCGATCCACCATTTTGAAATTTTGATATTTGACATTGTATTCGAATTGATCAACTCTAGAATTTCTTGATGTGTGATTTTAGTAACTTTATCACTTAACTTAATTTTACTATTTGCATGTTTGCTGCAAATATTGAAAAGTATACTAAAAATGGCAACGTAGTTTCGTTCACTAAATGTGGGGTAGAATTTTCATTTTTAATTCAATCAAGGTTCACAAGGTCTCAAAAGTTTCTCAATGGAATAAGCTATCAATAAAAAATTTAAAACCTAAATATTTTCTACTGTTTGTTGTGGAAAAAATTATTAAAAGTTAGTCAAGTGTCTAAAAATCATCAAAATTTCCATGAAATTTGATCTTAAATTGAGTGTAGCTCTCTCAATTTTCATTCAATTTTATTCTGTAATATATGGATTGAAAGATAATTTAATAACCTTTCCAACGACTTCCTATTCATCATTTTTGGACGAGTTGATTTTCCTACAGGTAAATTTAAGTGCCGTCGCTCCTCAAAAATACAAAATTTGAAGTTACAAAAAAACTACACTAGGGAAAAAAATTAAAACTATGATTTTCTTACTGAGAAAACACCTACTAATCGAAAAAAAATGTTTTGTTCGATTGGCAATTTCACTGTAAACCAGTGCAATTTTTTTAATTACAGATATCCTAATGCGGAAAAATAATAGACTTTCCCCATATCAAGAGATTAAAATTCAAAAATTGAATAAAATTATTGCTTTAAAAGAATCTCAACTGCAAACCGAGGAAAAGAGAAACATTATTCTATCAAACCTGCAAGAACAACTTCAAACTTTGACGAATGTAATGTTTCGATCGTCATAAATTTTATTTCTATTAATCTATTCGTTTCAAAGTTTTTTCAATTATAAATCAATATAAGTTTTCACAGTATAAATAAATAAATATTTACTTTTTGACTTATGTGATCATTGAATATTTTCACTTTGTCTAACAGAAAATCCTAATTATAATTAATTATTTCAAATTATTCTCTATAGTTTTTAATTCAGAAAGGTCCTTAAGCGCTATCGACTATTTTTTTCAAGAATACTGCTCAACAGTATTGAAAACAGCTTTAAATTGTTCGAAAGAATGGAAATGAAGGAAACATTAATATAGAAAAATCTCTTATATCGTGGAGGCATCAAAGATGCCTAAAGCATTTACTAATGCTGTAGAGTACGTAGTGGATTTTTTTTGGTTGTCTTTTTTGGCAATAAATTTTTTGAAAAACGTTCGCCCTAAAAATCGACTTTTTTCTTCAAATAGCTGTCAAATACACAAAGATTAATATTTTTAAAATATCCTACGTACTCTAAAGCTAAATCTTTTACAGATTCAGGAAAACTTTGAATTTCTAATTGAGATTAAACGATCTAGCCAGAATTTTGTCAACCGATTTGCTCTGCAAATTATTTTCTTCCTATGTCTTAAAAAATTCATGAAAAACAGGTTAAAAAGACACCTAAAGGGTGTCACACCCCCTGAACGATAAATTTCGTTTTATTCTCTTAATGCTGCTTGCAGAATGTTATGTTGTACGCAGTTTCGCTTCTCTAAAAAAACTCATTTTCAGTTTATCATTAGTCAAGACCCTATTTTGCATTAAAAGTTGTAAATAAACATTTTTTTCTATACCTTAAAACGTGTATAATAAAGCCTCAGAATTTTATTTTGATTCATAGAATAGCTTCCTAGAAAAAAATTCCCCCCAAAAAGTTCATTTTTCAGTGCGCCTGGGTAGTAATACCTCTTAATAAGACAATAAAATTAAAATAAATGTCTGTCCAAATAAAACTAAAAATAGAATAATGTCAGAGTGAATGTGAAAAGATGGAAAAAAAATTGTCAAAGGAAAATGTACAATAAAAATCTGTCACCGTGAGAGTTCAAGTGACAATAAAAATCAATCAAAGTTAAAGTGAAAATCAGTGAAAGTGAAAATAAAAATCTATGAAAATAAAAGTGGAAGTAAAAATCTGTGGGTGTAAAAGTAAAAGTGAGAATCTGTGAATGTGTAAGTGAAAATTTGTGAAAGTTAAAGTAAAAGTGAAAATCTGTGTGTTAAAGTAAAAGGGAAAGTAAAAATCTGTGAGTGTTAAAGTGAAATTGAAAGTAAAAGTGAACGTAAATGTGAAAGTAAAAGTTAAATTGAAAATATGTGAATGGGAAAGTAAAAGTAAAAACCTGTGAGTGTGAAAGTGAAAGTAAAAGTGAAAACCTATAAGCGTGAAAGTAAAATTAAAAATATGTGAGTGTGAAAGTGAAAGTAAAAATCTGTTAGTGTAAAAGTGAATATCTGTGTGTTAAAGTAAAAGTGAAAGTAAAAATCTGTGACTGCTAAAGTGAAAGTGAAAGTAAACATAAATGTTAAAATCTGTGGAATGACAATGAAAAAGAAAAAGTGAAAATCTGTGAAAGTGAAATCCTGTGAGTGTAAAAGTAGAAGTGAAAACCTATTAGTGTGAAAGTAAAAATATGTAAGTGTGAAAGTGAAAGCAAGAATGAAAACTTATAAATTGTGAAAGTGAAAGTAAAGGTGAAAATCTGTGAGTTTAAAAGTGAAAGTGAAAATATGTATGTGTGAAAGTGAAAACCTATGAGTGTGAAAGTAAAAGTGAAAATATGTGAGTGTGAAAGTGAAAGTAAAAGTGAAAACCTATAATCGTGAAAATGAAAATATGTGAGTGTGAAAGTGAAAGTAAAAATCTGTTAGTGTAAAAGTAAATGTGAATATCTGTGTGTTAAAGTAAAAGTAAAAGTGAAAGTAAAAATCTGTGACTGTTAAAGTGAAAGTGAAAGTAAAAGTAAACATAAATGTTAAAATCTGTGGAATGCGAAAGAAAAAGAAAAAGTGAAAATCTGTGAAAGTAAAAGTAAAAACCTATGAGTGTGAAAGTAAAAGTGAAAATATGTGAGTGTGAAAATGAAAGTAAAAGTGAAAATATATGAGTGTGAAAGGTAAAGTGAAAATATGTGAGTGTGAAAGTGAAAGTGAAAGTAAAAGTGAAAATATATGAGTAAGAAAGGTAAAGTGAAAATATGTGAGTGTGAAAGTGAAAGTAAAAGTGGAAATATGTGAGTGTGAAAGTGAAAGTAAAAGTGAAGATATGTGAGTGTGAAAGTGAAAGTAAAAGTGAAAATATGTGAATGTGAAAGTAAAAGTGGAAATATGTGAGTGTGAAAGTGAAAGTAAAAGTGAAATTACGCAATCGACCCCCAGATTCCCCTTTTGGAAAAAAGTAAATAATATACTGCTTTTACAGTTCCAGGTCTTGGACTTTTTCAGTTCAATCGTATGCCATTTCGATTGTCAGGTGCCCCAGCGACCTTCCAGAGAATGATCGATTCTCTGATCGGACCCGAAATGGAGCCATACGTTTACACGTATCTAGACGATATAGTGATAGTAACCGAAACACTAGAAGAACATAAAGAATGGCTCAAAGTAGTTATAGATCGTTTACAAGTGGCAGGTCTTACAATCAATCCTGAGAAAAGTAAGTTTGGAGTCACATCCGTAAAGTATTTAGGATTCGTTGTAAACCACGAGGGTCTACAAGTAGACCCAGAAAAAGTAAAACCCATCCGCGCCTATCCAGAGCTAAAAACGGTTAAACATTTAAGACGATTTTTAGGAATAGCGTCATGGTATAGACATTATATTTTCCAACTAGCCATCTTAGCAGAACCGCTAAATAAACTGTTAAGGACAAACGTCTCCTGGGAATAGGTCATTATCGATCACAGTTCACTACGCTGGCTTCACAACTTGCATAATCCGACTGGACGGTTGGCCCGGTGGGCGTTAGATCTTCTAGAATACGATTAAGATGTAGTGTATCGTAAAGGTTCAGAACACTTGGTTCCTGATGCACTATCGAGAATGTATAAAGAGGAGATGGCGCTACCGATAGCCGCTATGGAACCGGTGGAAGATGCATGGTATTGCCAACGTGTGAAGGAAGTGAATGAAACTCCGAGAATATTCCACGGATGGAAGGTAAGCGACAGGAAAATCTACCGTCATCGCCCAAACCCGTTAATTGATTCAATAATCGACGATCTCGACGCGTGGAAATTAGTAATTCCTAAAGAACAGAGACAAGAAGTGTTTAACGAGACACATTGCGAACCCCAAGCAGGTCACCTTGGAATAGAAAAAACGTATAAACGAGTATCCGTACAGTATTACTGGCCAGGTATGTACCGCGATATCAAAGAATGGGTAGGAACATGCGACATTTGTCAGAAAATCAAACCCGATCAAAGACCCGCGGCAGGACTCATGGGAAAACGAGTAATACAAACACCGTGGTCAGTAGTCGCGACAGATGTTATGGGCCCATGGCCTAAAAGTTCGCTTGGATTCCAATATTTAGTCATTTTCGAGGACTTGTACACATGTTGGATAGAATTAGCTCCGAAGCGGAAAGCAAACGCAGAATCGATAATTAAAGCTTTCGAAGATATGATTCTTAATCGATTGGGAGCGCCCCAAGTACTAGTTTCGGATAACGGCACGGAATATGTAAATCAAGCGTTCGAAGGATTAGCGGAAGCGTATGGAATCAAACACACGTTCACTCCGGTATACCACCCGCAATCCGACCCGATAGAATGGGTAAACCGAGTAATAAAGACAATGATTTCAGCGTACGTTTCCAAAAATCACAGCAAGTGGGATGTATACCTAAAAGACCTTAGATTTGCGTATAATACCACAGTTCACGGTAGTACTGGTGTAAACCCAGTATTTCTAAATACGGAAAGGGAACCTAGGCCATACAATAATTTGCGATACTGAGCGGAAGAACTGACAGAATTCGAAACAACAAACGAAGACAAATGTTTAGAGCGAATAGAGAAACTTTAAGAACTACAAGACTTAGTGACACTACAAATGAACAGCGCGTTTAATAGACAAAAAGCTCAATATGACAAAAGACGTCGAAACGTAATATTAATTTTCGTTGTTGTACGCATTTTAAAGGATTAGATTTATTTTTTTTCATAACTCTTGTAAACTTTTGTTTCCCCTAATAGGGTTGCCTAATCTGTAATTTTACCAGACCGATGCAACCTCAGAAATTATAAAGAGAGAGAGATAATAAGACTCACAAGGAACAATGTTGTCTTTTTATATTTAAAGAATTAAAGATTTTTTTTAGTTGATGACAATGTTAACCTATTGACCCACTGTAGTCTTCGAGAAACCTACTAAATATACACTTAGAAGAAGAATCCGAGCATCACGGTAGCTAACGGTTCAAAGAAAGAAAAACAAATGGTAGACAGGAAGGACACTGCACGTAATAAGGTAATAGATTTAATACAATCTTAATTTCCAAAGCATTACTTACCCTGTCAGATCGACAAAGACTTAAGGGTTATTAAGAATTTATCAATAAATAATAATAATAAATGTGGATAACGAGTAAGATGTATTCTAAGTCATAAAACGAATAATATTCGGGGATATGTTTCGGCTAGGCCAAGGGGAGTTGTAACGTTGATTTTAAATAATCACGTTATAAAAACCGAATTAAGTTCTCGCTGAAACTTATTTAATCTATTCTTGAATAATTATTATAAATTAAATACGGTAGCCAGAATCGAACTTAACATTTTTACTTTATGATTATATCTTTGAATTGTATATGTACAAAATATATTGTTTATCTTAAGAGAATTCCACACGTCATGGTTGATTATAAAACATCAATTTATTTATTGTTATTTAATTATCAACCGACCGAAAATGTGTCAACAATTTATACCAATCGGTACAAGTCTACTGTCAACTGGCAACCACCTGTCATAGATGTTGGGCCTGTTATCATGCTGCTGGGGTGAACTCATGGTGCGCATGACCTATATACGGGACCGAAGCAGGATGTCAATTTACCTAATTTCGACAGTTCGTGCCTGGCTGCCGATTGTATCTTACGGTGACACTGCGATTGACAATTCCAATTATTAAAATAGTGAAAGATGGATTTCCGTGCTCGTCTGGACCGGATCAAAGGTTAGTGTCCGGAATCCATCTTCCTCGTTGTTTTGGAAATATCACCGGTGCACGGTGCGACCGAGAAATAATATCTAAAAGGAGGACCGCATGGCAAGCCGATAGGACGTCGCCATTTTCGGTCGACTAACGCAATCACCGGCGTGTGGAAGTTCTCAGTTCTCTTCACAAAAGTTAAAGTTAAAAATAAAAGAAGAGTGATTTTAAAGAAAATAATATGCTTGTGTAATTCTTAAACGGAATGATATAACTTAATGATTAATATACGCCCTGAAACTTCATCTCCTTAGCTACCCTGTTGACAATGGGTATGGGATGTCTTTAGGACGTCCTTGGGATATCCTTAGGACGTCTATGTCCGTTCGAAAGACATACAAAAGACATCTTATGTCTTAACGATGTATTTAAGAAGTAAGATTTCTTTTGGACGTCCTTTGGGGTCCTCCACCTTGACTAATCTATAATTGGGATAAAGCCTTTTTTAATCGAATAGAAAGGAAACCGCCAAATATAGAATCGAGGGGCTAAAAAAGATAAATATGTAATTAGCATAAAATTAGAATTAAAAGGAAAGAAAGTAAATAGTAAAAGAATTAATAGAGATAAAATAAAGGTTATTAAAAGAGATTGAGCAAAAATAGGTAATAAAGTGAGATTGAATCAAATCAAATGGTGATAGACTAAGATTAAACCTAAGGTGTTGAGTGTGTACTAAGATTGAAATGTAGATACGAAGGAAAAGTACAAGTACAAAGAAGAATTGAAGGGTGAAAAAACATTTTATTTAACCCTCCATCCGTCGCATGGTGAGAAGTTTCCTCACCCAGTTTCTTTTTTTTATTTACAACTTTAAAAATGCAAAAAATTATAATTCCAAATTCTCAGTAACTTTAACAGCACTCTTCTTTACATTAAAACAATTTTTGTGTTGTTTAATACTTTTATTTTTTAATTTGAAAGTATCAAATGTCGGGATTATTGACATAAAGTGATGAAACTTCTTACCCCGCGACAGACAAAATAATTAATCGAAAATGTAAGTTAATTTTACTGCTAATAGATTGTTTAGACATTCTAATTAATATTTCAAAAAAAATTGTCATTTTATAACAATTTTGGACTAATTTATTATGGTGAAAATTTTACTCACTTGCGATGTCTGCTACCAATATGAGTATAAAATCCTGATCCAAATTTTTCTACAATTTTTAAAAAATATTTAAAAAAATATGCAAGGGTTGAAATAATTTGAAAAACAATTTTATTTTATTAAACTTTTCTGTAAAATTTTTCTAATGCTGCAATTTTTGTATTAATTATTAAAATTTTCATTCATGTATCTATAATCGTAGAATTTAATAATCTTTCGAATTATATTTTTTTAGTTTTCTGATATTTGAATTTGCAAAAAAATTTGATTTAAAAATGTTTGTATGTATGACGGTGGGATATCATTACAAAATTTTTCTTGATAATTTTAAAATTAATTTTTTTTCAATTTTTTAAAAAAGTATTTTGAAATTTTTTTTAAAATTGTCTTATCTATATTTATAAAACATTTAAATTTCATTAAAACTGTTACGTACTTTCCTCAAAAATGAGTTATTTATTTTTCCTTCCCCTTCCATAACTTCTAAAGGAAAAACAGATCCTATCTTATTTTTTACATTTTTATTAAATTAAAAAAAATCGGCCCAATACGCGATTTTGATTTAAGTTAAAATGGATTTTGTAGGTGGTGTAGAAACGTTTTATGCAAAAATTGGAAAGGGCATGTGTTAAAAGTAATTAAAATGTTTCAAAACTACCGCGCAGAGATACACAAATATTCAAAGAAAGGTAAAAACCTGTATAAGTATGAAACGACATTGAAAAGGGCATTAAGTGATAAAAATACATCTTTGGGGATTAAAAAAGGATTTATTTGGATATACACTGGAGCTTCACTTATTTTCACCAAGTCAACACAAATTGAAAGGCAAAGTCGCACTTATTTTCACTCTGAAACTTAGCATTCGAGTTGATTTGATTGGTGGATTCTTGAACATCAACCAATGGGAATGCGCGGAGATCCTTTCAGGTGAAAATAAGTGAGATTGGAAATAGTGAAAATAAGTGCAACTATAAATAAGTGAGACTGAAAATAAGTGAAGCTCCAGTGTAATAGAGGTTATTGAACAAGCTCAAGAAAACAGAAAAAATAAAAATTTTTAATCTGATTAGAAAAGAGATAGACTCAGATAGATTCGAGAGGTTAAAAGGAGACAAGTATATGTACTGAGATCTAAATGGGTGTAGAAAGGGAAAGAAGAATATATTAAGAGGATAAAAGGCAATATAATATGAGTTATGAAAAGAGATTGATTAAAAAGAGGAGATAGAACTATGTCAAAAACATGGTGAAAGTATGGGAGCAAAAAATAGGCTTTTTATTATTTTTGACCACAAGAAAATTATATTTTTGAACTATGTCAAAAACATGGGAAAACTATGGAACCAAAAATTTCATCTTTTTCTTATTTTTGACCATACAAAAATTATATTTTTGAACTTTGGCAAAAACATTGAAAAAGAATGGGAGCAAAAATTTCGTCTTTTTCTTATTTTTTATGACAAGAAAAATAAATTTTTGAACTATAACAAAAACATAGGAAAAGTATGGGAGCAAAAACAATTATATTTCTGAACTTTGGCTAAAAAATAGGAAAAGTATGGGAGCAATAAAATCTGCTTTTTCTTTTCTCTTTTTCCATAATTCAAAAATATAATTTTCTTATGATCAAAAATAATAAAAAGCAGATTTCTTGGCTCCAATACTTCTCTCATGTTTTTCCATAGTTCAAAAATATAATTTCTCTAACACCTGCTACGAAAATGCAACTTTACAAGTCAGAAAAGTGTGTCAAAAGTTGATGTTTTTTAACTTCTCTGCGGAGCGTGGCGAAAGTAAATTTTAATAGTCTTGTGTTTTTTCTTTGGTATTGGTGATCTTAGTTGATTTATTTAATTGTAGTTATTGATAATTTCGGCTTGTTCTGTATACATCTAACAGCTGGCTTAAAACTACTTCAGTCATAAATGTGATATTAACCTTAAAGAAAGTTACAAAAAAACAAGCAGTTCCCATTGTATTAATCCTTCCTAAATAAAATTACAAAAAATATGCATAAATACATAAAAATAAAAGGAAATTTTTTCTCCTATTATTTTTCCATGTTTTTACCATAGTTCAAAAATATAATTTTCTCATGGTAAAAAATAAGAAAAAGACGAAAGTTTTGCTCCCATACTTTTCTCATGTTTTTGACATAGTTCAAAAATATAATTTTCTTGTTGTCAAAAATAAGAAAAAGACGAAAATTTTGCTCTCATTCTTATTCCATGTTTTTGCCACAGATCAAAAATATAATTATCTTATTATCAAAAATAAGAAAATGCAGATTTTTTTGCTCCCATGCTTTTCCCATTTGTTTGCCAAAGTTCAGAAAGATATTTTTTTTGCTCCAATACTTTTCCCATGTTTTTGTCATAGTTCAAAAATATAATTTTCTTGTGGTCAAAAATAAGAAAAAGACGAAAGTTATGCTCTCATACTTTTCCCATTTTTTTGGCAAAGTTTAGAAAGATTATTTTTTTTGCTCCCATATTTTTCCTATGTTTTTGCCATAGTTCGAAAATATAATTTTCTTATGGTCAAAAATAATAAAAAGCCTATTTTTTTGCTCTCATGCATTTCCCATTTTTTCCATAGTTTCGAAGGATAATTTTCTTATAGAAAAAATAAAAAAGCAGATTTTTTTCTTCCATACTTTACTTATTTTTTGCTAAGGTTCAAAATGACAATATTCTTATCACTAAAAATATGAGAAAGACGATATTTTTCTCTCATACTCTTCCCATGTTTTTGCCAAGGTTCAGAAGTTTGGGAAAATTTCATGAGCAATGGTTTTCTAGATTTTGCCAATGCTTTAAGTATATGGCTGAAGACTGGTCAACTTTGTTCGAAATCTGTAAAAGCTGTTTATAAGGAAGTTATATTATATTGAAAGTAGTAAAATAAGTTTATCAATATTTTATAATATTTTACATTTAACGCTAACTTTAATTAGAA
Organism: Leptopilina myrica (nomen nudum); assembly: GCA_032872475.1. NCBI lineage: Eukaryota > Metazoa > Arthropoda > Insecta > Hymenoptera > Figitidae > Leptopilina > Leptopilina myrica (nomen nudum). The sequence goes on along the minus strand of CM065459.1, from coordinate 40,576,883 downwards.
AGGATATTTTTAGAAGAGTTGTTTATCTTGAAGTTTAAATGATGTATTACGTAGATCATAACTTAATTTTTATTGTTTTATAATACTTTATGTTTGTATTTTTACTTACAGACGTAGAGAAAAGACTGCGAAAAAAAGTATAAGAAGAATGTTTAAGAGAACAAAAGCCTTCTGTCTCAGATCAAAATGGATTAAGTGTTGCATGCAATGATTCTGATACAGTAGTTTTTGATTTTCCGGAGTTAGAAGGTAGTGGGGAAGAATTTAAAAATTCTGGAGAAGAAGAGAATACAATTCCTCTTTTAAGTTTAATGCCTTTATGGCAATTAGCTAACGACCAACAATATGACGACTGTGATGTTAATTCGAGAATAGTCGGTGAGAATACTATCAAATTACCAACAGTACATGAACATCGCGAAGTGAATTCAGATATCGATGAAGACAATGGAATCATAAATGACATCACGGTTGTATTTTCAGGAGTAAAAGAAGAAGTGTCCTCTAAGTTTAAAGCAGAGATTAATCTTTCTCAATGTAACAAAGATAAAAATGAAATTAAAAATAAAGCTCTAAATATTGAAAAATCGCATTCTCTTATGAATGGTTGTCGCATTGTTCATTATGAGCATGTAATAAAAGATCTGCTCAGTAAAGCCATTGATGCCAGTTTATATGAACCATCATGTAAACTGAACAAATGGGAGTTGTTTAAAACAAGACAAAGAGGCTTCGTTAAAGACGCTTTTTTAAAGTTTGTGACTTGTAAGGCTACAATGAAACATACATCACAACCTGAGGATCCTAATATAATGAATGTAAACGAAGCAATCGCCCTCGGCTGTCTAACATCAGGTTCTGGTTTTTCAAATATGCAGGAGTTATTAGCACCTGCCGGTATTCCAACTATGTCGTCTACAAGTTATTTAGAAATTCAACGAAAAGTTGTCATGTCGATAATAGAGACAAACGAAAATGCTATGCTTGAGAATTTCTGATAAAGATTTTTGTCTCGAAGATAATTTAGAGGTGCTTATAAACGAAATTCTTAATGTTCTTTATCACTTCTTTGGTGATCATACAAAATGCGCAACACTCGGCGAATGGCCTTGTAATAGAATTTCAAGTAAAGATGAAGTAAAATACAAGTAAAATACGTGCCACACTTAGTACAATGTGGAGTTATGGATGAACTTGTTAAATTGCAAAGAAAACTTACTATAAGTGCCAAAAGTTTATTGTTAAAAACAACAACAAACTTAGCGGAAAACTTCAATTCTGTTGTATGCAAATATAATTGTGGAAAAAGAATAGCGTACTGTAATTCGGGATCATCTGCAGCAAGAGTTCATGATGCATCAATTAAATGCCTGACTAAGCGTGTACAGACAAACGTTATTCAATATTCTGAAAAGTTAGTACCATCAACGGTGACTAAAGTTGAAAATGAGAGGATTCAAAAAGTTGAAAGAAATCAGGTGTATAACACAAAAAAAGAAAATTAGTAAACACTTACTTCAATACAGACAAGGACTATGGACGAAAAGCATCGAAACCTGATATGGATGCTGCAACTTATAACATTCAAAAAGATATCGTTTTGAAATTGGTAAAAAGTTATCAAGAAGATAGATTGAAAATAGCTGCAAACACCAGTGAGCAATATAAATGTAACAACTGGTTTATTACAAGACAAAAAATGATTACAAGTAACAGATATGGACCGATTTGCAGAATGTTTCAAACAACCAATCGTGCTGATACAGTTTCTGATATGTTATATAATACTGGGAAACAAATGACTTCTGATATGGCTTATGGTCTCCAACACGAAAATGATGCTAAAATGGAGTTAGAGAAATATATAAAAGATAAGGTGCAATCTACGGGTTTTTGGATTGATCCTGTTTTCGAATTTCTAAGAGCAACTCTTGATGGTTTGATCGATGCAAATTTAGAAGATTTACCGATAAGCAAGGAATTAGGAATAGCTACAATAAAAAGACCTCTTTTGTTATATAAAGTTGAAAAGGGTTGCTGTGTTGAAATTAAATGTCCAGCAAGAGGGAAAAATAGGTTAGTTAACGACTTACTTAAAGAATGCAAGGATTTAAAGAGAATTTATGATTCGAAGCAACTAAATTCGTTAAATAAAAATCATTATTATTATTATCAACTGCAGGGGCAAATGCATCATACCGAAAGAAAAGATGGTCTTTTAGTGTTTTGGACGGACAAAGACATAAAAGTAACTCCAGTGTTTAGAGATGATAATTTTTGGCGAACAAAAATGGAGCCAAAGTTATTAAGTTTTTACTTTGATTGTCTACTTCCAGAAATTGTAGACAGTCGTAGTAACAGAAATATGGACATTAGAGAACCTTTCTACGTTATTGAGAGTCAGAACAACTCAAATGTTGCAAAAAAATATATACAAAAGCTAAGACTGATTTTCCTCTAGTAAGTAAAACTGTAGCAAAATAAAGAGAAGCAGCAAAAAGAAAAAAAATCGAAATGGACATCAACAACGATTGCATTACTGAAGGCAAAAGTGTAAACAAGATAGCCAAAATTATCGATAATGCAAAAATGAAAATGGACTCAAACAAAAATTGCAATACTAAAGATGAAAGTTTATGTTATATCCCGATATATTTTAAAATTTAGATAATTTCCTAAAATTACGCAATTCAGTTAATTAATTAATTAAAACAAAAACAATACGCATAATATTTGAACATTGTCTGAAGGCATAGTTCAAATTAATGCATTATTTATCACAAATTCCAAAATTATTAACAGGAAATAAAATTTATAACTAAGTATTATAATCTTTCATTCATATGAGTCATTAGCACTACTCATATGAATGAAATTGTAAATAGAATCAACGTACTATGCCTTGCGACAAGTGTCAAAGCTATGAATAAAAGGATGACGCATGATTGAAAAGAATGACAGAAGAATAAATGTACACTACCGGCAGAAATTGTCGGTACGAACGACGGGCGAGCTACGAAAAGTTGCTGCCGAAATTAAATTAACATATTTTATTATTGAAAAATGATAGAAACTTGGTTCTTGGATCGTTTGAAAGCCAATTAAATTCTGTGTCGTTTGATATATAAATGAAAATTATTTGATATTTTTAAGAGATTTTATCACCTAAAAGATTTTGGAAAAAAATTGATTAATTTTTCTATTTTTGTGCACCATGTTTGTGTGGCTGCATAATCTAGAAAAATTTAGAGAAAAATTTTAAACTCTTGCAACATAATCTTTAATCTTTAATCTTTAAAGTTGCGGCAGGGCCGAATAAGCGGAATATAGAGTAGGGGTCATATTTGGCGCCCTTTTTAAGTTTTTTGTCATTTTAGATTTAATATTTATTAAAAATTTAATAATTTTTAAAGTTAATTATTATATATATAAATAAGTTATCATTTTACAAACATTCATGATCAAATAGTCGTTTATTTCTATGTACAAATTTTCACTTTTTAAACTTTTTTTTCCAAAATAAACGCCTATTTGATCATGAATTTTTGTTAAATGATAACTTATTTATATATATAATAATTAACTTTAAAAATTATTAAATTTTTAATGAATATTAAATCTAAAATGACAAAAAACTTAAAAAGGGCGCCAAATATGACCCCCACTCTATATTCCGCTTATTCGGCCCTGCCGCAACGAACCAGGTGATCAGCGAGAGTGCAATAAGTGTGTATCACCGCCTAAATTATAAAACAACATGCTTGGACATTTTTTTAGATATTTTAAAAACTACTGAACGGATTTTCAATTTTCAAGGCTCAAATAAAAGCTGAGACTTTAAAGATTATGTTGCAAGAGTTTAAAATTTTTCTCTAAATTTTTCTAGATTATGCAGCCACACAAACATGGTGCACAAAAATAGAAAAATTACTCAATTTTTTTCCAAAATCTTTTAGGTGATAAAATCTCTTAAAAATATCAAATAATTTCCATTTATATATCAAACGACGCAGAATTTAGTTGGCTTTTAAACGATCCAAGAACCAAGTTTCTATCATTTTTCAATAATAAAATATGTTAATTTAATTTCGGCAGCAACTTTTCGTAGCTCGCCCGTCGTTCGTACCGACAATTTCTGCCGGTAGTGTAATTTATGAAATTAATTAATATTATTAAGAACAATTAATTAAAATAACTAATAACTTTCAAATATTGTTAATTTACGTTTATTACCAAACAATTAATTTAAAATTCCTTTAAATTGGTCGAATCGAAAATTAATCGATAGTCGACAATCGATTAATCGATAATCGACTGACGATTCGATTAATAGAGCAAAAACTCGTAACAATGTTTGAATTCAATAAATATCAATTCAAGCATTGATTATAAGTCTCAATAATAGATAGAAACTAGAAGGAAAAATAAAAGATCATATTACATCTGTATGTGCTCAATGCTCTTTTAGATAAAAACGTGACAAATGCTCTTTTGGCTAGAAACGTGTTACATGCTCTTTTGGCCAGAAACGTGATTTTTACTAATTTCCCCACACGATACATAGACCAAAAGTCCTATATAAGCCGATGCAAAATCAAGAGCGATTGTCAAAATTTCCGGTGTAATTCAGAGCGAACAATATCATTGTAGAGCGACCCTTCGGTTAAAACGCGAGTTATTGTATTCTTTCCGTAAAAAGGTGCAAGTTAGATTATTTATCACTTTGAAATAAGTTTCTTTCCCGTGAAAAGGTGCAAGATAATAATTTAACACTTAGAATAATTAATTTTGTTGTTTTAACTATCGTATTTGTTATACACAATTAACAGTGTAAATTTCATTAATTCTTTCCATAAAAGGTGCAAGTTATATTATTATCACTTAGAAACAAGTTTCTTTCCGTAAAAGGTGCAAGATAAATAATTTAACACTTAGATAACGTGAAACTGTTAATTTATAGCAAAACTCTTACAAAGTTGTGAGAGATACATAAGTGTAACATAACAAACTTTATGTTTCATTCACTTGAAACGAAACCAATCAAGAACCTAAATATAACGACTTTGCTGTACTTTATCAACGAAAATTGTGTAATAAACGTAAGTAACTACTGTAATAATTGTAACTTTAATTAATATTATAAACAATAAATTTATAAAAGGAATATTATTCTTGTTTTTAACGCAAAACCCATAGTTTTGACAAGTGATCACGATCCTAATATAAAAATAAAGATCAGGCCTTACCAACCTGATTAATCAGCTAACTGGTTTTAAAACCTATTTTAACTAAATAATTAAAATTATTTAAAAGCCTTTCTCTTGCTCGGGACATAACAGTTTAAACAATATATTATTTATGAAAGTAAAACTCCACCTACATATGACAAATTGTCAGAGGTAGAAAAAGTATATATATATATATATATATATATATATCAAAACGTTATCCAAGTTTCAATGAAGGTAACATACAATTATTGAGGACTGGATACAAACTTGACGGTTCCACTTGTGGTGTTTACAGTTGTGCGTCTGTCGTAAGCGTTTTGTTGGGTCATGACATGAGACAAGAATACTTTTCATCTAATTCTCTTTTAATGAGAGAAAATTTTGTAAATATTTTATTTTCAAGAAGGATAGAACGCTTTCCGCAAGAATAGAAAAAGTGGCATTAATTTTGATTATTACCTTAATCATTGTACGAATGTTTTAATGTGTGAAAGTATTTGGAGAATGTTTGTATGTGTGTGTGTGAATAAAATTTGCCACTATTGAAATATCAGAAAAGGGGTGATTGGAATAATAAGTTCTTCTATCTTTTATATTCTAATAAGTTAAATAACTTCATACTTGCATGCGTATGACAAGTATTTACAAACTTATTGTTGAATATAATAACAAATAATAGTATGTTATCAAAGATAGTCATAGTTGCACTTGTATGACCGTCATTCACTTCTTAATTGTGAATAAAAGTAATGAATGCGAGTATTTAAGAAAATTTGCACGCCTGTTCTATACTAGCTGTCAGGATACATACAAAAAATGAATATTTTTATATTTCACATTTTATAAGAAAAGAAAATCAGTGAAACTTATATATAAACATATGATTAAAATTTGCATGACTGCAAATTCATTCATATTATAGTTTTCTGTAGTATATGATGTTAAATTTGCCTGCTAAACATATTAAAAATTTTAGTGCATGATTGATATAACATTGCCTTTTGTATATAACTAACTGCATGATACAATTAATCGTATTATTTTAACAACTTTTAACTAAAAAATTAAGAAGAATAAAGCACAAGATGCAATGTACATTTTCATTTCAGTGAGCATATATTGTATATAATAAGTTGTCCTGCTTTAACGGACTTGTATATTGCATTAAAAATCAACAGAAGAGACTTTGGAGTTCCAGTTTTTATTACAACGTGCGATATTCCAACCAATCAGGTTCGCTATATTTTTCCTGTAAGCTGCATTTAAACATAAATATGTGTACCGAATTTCAACTTACAAAATCACAATGTAGGGTACGGAAGCCTTATTAAAGTAATTTTAAAGAAAATAAAATCAAACTGAAAGCAAAACAATGAAAATGTTTTTAAATAAATTTATTTGTTATGAAATTATTATTTATTGTTCTATTTTCAAATTCTGTGTCTTTTCCCGGTTTTGCAGGTCCAAAAATCCCAGGACAAAATAAAAAATTAATAAGTTTCTAAATTTACAAACAAAATTATTTCTTTTGGTTGTGAATTAAAGAAGGAAAAATCAGCTTTAATTTGAGTACAATGACAAAATAAAAAATTAATAAGTTTCTAAATTTACAAACAAAATTATTTCTTTTGGTTGTGAATTAAAGAAGGAAAAATCAGCTTTAATTTGAGTACAATGACAATTTTCGGGAGAAGTATTTTCAGCCAGCAGACCTACCTGTCCGCATAGGCAGTGTCCAAGATAGTCCCGTGAGGGGAAGCAGCTTATCCCCACCATGCGGCACACCAAGTCGAAACGGCTGGGGTCGAATTGCGTAAAATGGTCAAATATTTTCCGAATTGCGGAAAGGGTCTTCTTTTATTTTTCCGAGTTGCGTAAAATGGTCAAATCTCAAGCCCTTCTCCCACTCTTTTGCCATGACTGTAGAAGGAGGGGCTGCCGAGAAGGAGGAGTGATCGACTAATGAGTTCTTCAAGGGACACCTGTCAAAAAATTTTTTTTTTGTTGTAAGGGGGATTGGTTCTGGGTTCTAAGTACCTTCTAGTACCAACTAGAAAGTCAATTTGACTCCCTTTCTACATAGAAAAGCAAGAGGACTTCTCTCTAAACGTGAAGCGGAACTAGGTGCGGCGGGCTTCGCCCGCCTCTGAGTGGTCTCTTCAAGGGACACCTGTCAAATTTTTTTTTTTTGTTGTAAGGGGGATTGGTTCTGGGTTCTAAGTACCTTCTAGTACCAACTAGAAAGTCAATATTTGTATATAACATTTTTTGAAATTTTTGCGTTTTTTACGAGTTAAATGCAAAAAATCAAACTTTTATGGTGTTTTTTATGGTTTTTACTATGAAGCTGAACTATTCGACTATTTTTACTGTGATTTTCGTAATTACGCACCAAAAAACATTATAAGACTTTATTTTTTTATAATTAGATGTCCTTTTAGGTGAGAGTATATTTTAACCACATTTTATGGAATTTCATGGTTTTTTGCATTTTTCTCGAAAACTATCAATTTTAGAAAAAAATGGTGAATACAAAAAATGTGTATATATATATATATATTATACATAAATATACATAGATTTACTGTATACACCCATTTTTTTAAACACGCCAGCTAATTAATATGAATTGCTAATTTCGGTCAAATGCTGACAGTCCTAAGCCTGTACAAAGTGTGAAGGAAAAAGTGTGAGACAGGGAAACCCCTTTCTCAATCGTCTATACTTGAGGGAAAACCGCTGTATCGTCCCGCCTTTCTAGCAACTCCTGAAACCGACTGCAGAGTAGAAGGGGAAAGAAGGAACGGAGGAGTAATGGGGCCCTTTAACTTACCGTCTTCCGCAATTCGGAAAATTTTCGCTCCTCTTTTGACCGCCTTACGCAATTCGACCACGCCGGTCGAAACTGAGTCCCGAGCGACCCTCGCAGCGGGGGCTCTCGGACCCTCGACCCTCATTAAGGAAAACTTTTAATGACTTTTTATATAAAAATATAAATTTTTTAAATATTAACATTTTTAATTTTTTATTAACATATTCAAATTCCTTATTTTCTCACGATTTCATACATGTTATAATACAAAAAAATGTTAAAATTTAACAAATTACTGACAGTCTTAAGCCTGGAAAAAATGGGAAGGGAAAAATTTTATAAAAAAGATTTTTTTTAAATGTTGTAGGGGGGTTGGTTATGGGTTGGGTACCTTCTAGTACCAACTAGGAAGTAAATTTGACTCCCATTCTATATTAAAAAATAGCATTAAATTGATAAAAATAATATAAAAAAGATTTTTTTTTAAATGTTGTAGGGGGGGTTGGTTATGGGTTGGGTACCTTCTAGTACCAACTAGAAAGTAAATTTCACTCCCATTCTATATTAAAAAATAGCATCAAATTGATAAAAATAATGAATTTGTTAAATTTTAACATTTTTTTGTATTATAACATATGTATGAAATTGTGAGAAAATAAGGAATTTGAATATGTTAATAAAAAATTAAAAATGTTAATATTTAAAAAATTTATATTTTTATATAAAAAGTCATTAAGAGTTTTCCTTAATGAGGGTTGAGGGTCCGAGCGCCCCCGCTGCGAGGGTCGCTAAGGACTCAATTTCGACTTGGTGTGCCGCATGGTGGGGATAAGCTGCTTCCCCTCACGGGACTAACTTGGACATCGCCCGTCCGTATCAGAAAATCCAAAAATTTGAAAAATGTAAAAATGCTTAAAAACAGAAATTCGTAACTTTCTAAATTTTTGGCCAAAATTACTTTTTTGGTCAGGAATTAAAAAGGGAAAAATGAGCTTCAATTTGAGTACAATAACAATTTTTTTGGAAAACTTTTAATTGATTTTTAATATCAGAAAATCCAAAAATTTGAAAAACGTGAAAATGGGGATCGGGTTCCGAGCAGTGCTGATTCAGTACCATGTTGGCATTAAACTCCATCCTAGCTTCACACATATCTACTTGAGTAGTAATAGATTTATGTAATACGTGAATTGAAGATTATTAAAAGAGATTGAGAAAAAGTTGGTGATAGAAAGAAGTTGAATCAAATCGAAAAGTAATAGACTAAGATTAAACCCAAGATGTAATTGGTGATAGTGTATACTAAGATTAAAACGATTAATTTTTTTCTATTTTTTATTAACCCTATAGGGTCAATATATTAAAACGGTTACGAAAATGACCATAAACCCTCCCTCCTAGAACTCACAGTTTTATATCTAGAGAGCTAAAAATTGGTACACGTATGTATTTCCACGCATAGATTACAGGAAGAATATATTGAACGTGATTAAAATTGGTCTTTATAGAGTTTTTCTCGAAAAACATCAAATTTTGTCGCGGTTTGAATTATAGGTGGCGCTTTCGAGTCAATTCTATTTTCTGGGTGTGCGTACCTATTATTTACCGTCTGTCCGTAAATAGCCGGATTGTATACTGGGTTGGATTGTCGTGTTACTGTTGTCGATGTGTAACATGTTGGGCATGTACTTGTCATGGTGATTGGTCGTTCTGTTTGTCTTTGTACTAATGACATTAATGTTGTCATTTGTTGTTGCATTAAGAACATTGACTCACGCAATCTTGAATTTTAGTATTTTCCCTTTTATGTGTCTCGTGTTCCGTATTTTGTCCGTGTCTACGGCGTGTATTGACGTTCCCGAAATTTGGATTTGGTGGGGGAAAGTCAGTTCGGAAACTTTCCAATCTGTAAAGTCTTTCTATTTCGTTACCGTTATCCGTAAACGAGCTGGGGGAATCCGAAGTAACGGGTGTACTTGGTAGAGGTTCGAATTTCGCTGAACCCGGTGTAATGGGGGTAGAAGTTGGTATCTGTGCCTGGGGTATTGTGAATGCTTCGTCGTTATCATGCCATGGGACGTCTTTCCTACTTTCCATCAGTGCCACTAACCTTTCCAGTCGCGACTGCACTTCTTCGAATGTGTACCCGGTGTGTTACAACAGTTTAAATTAAGTTGTGTTTTCATTTCTTCGAATGCTTTAACTCGTCGAGAGAGTTCTCCTATCCTGCCCGTCGGTTCGATCTCATTTTCTCGAATTTCCCCTACTTCGGTCTGTTGTTTTTGTAGTAACTTATATTTGAAAATGAATTATTAAATAATTTCTTAAATTTCACAAAATTTAATAAATTACCGGTAAATTTTCTATTTCTGGGTAGATTTCCACGTTTAAATACTATTTGTTAAAGATTTGAAAAATATTTTCTCAAGACAAAAAAATATCCGATAGTTTTTTGTCTTTTGGGTTTGTTGGGAGTTTTACTTTTCTAAATTTCCTAAATTTCCCTATTTTCGGGGTAGTTTTTCCGTATAAAAAAATTACTTTCATTTGCCTTGAATATTTATTTTAAATATTATTTATCTCAATTGAAAAATTTTCCGTTTTACTTTTTCTACTTTTTATTTGGGAATTTTCATTTACCTTTTCTTAAATTTCTCTAATTTTTCTCGTTGTAGTTGCACGATACAAATGAGAATTTTAAAATACTTTTACTTGAGTTCGTGCCTTTACTTTGTAGAGATAAAGAAACAGAGTCTTTTCACTTCTGAACTTTTCCACTTTCTTTCTTTTGCTTAAACTTTATTATTATCCCTTCACCAAAATCTACCAGAAATTCGACAAACTGTTACTGATTTACACGGAGGTGGCAGGGGAAACTGCAGGTACAGAGAAAAAAATATTCTTCCATCATGCTGAAAAAAATTCCATTTTCAAAGCTTCTTGTCAATTACCAAATTAATATAAAAAGAAATTTCCAATTATTGTAGAAAAAAAATAAATAGTACCTGTCAGATTATATAGGGCAAAAATATTTCAAAAGAAAAGACAATCAATTGTCTCACCGGCAGTGAAGATCTCCGCTCAACTCTCTCACTTCACTGTCACACTAATAATCCTTTAGTTTATTCTCTCTTGTCTGTGACGGTCCTTGAGTCGGGCGCCACTGTTGTAACGAAGCTTTACTTTTTCTTGGTGGAAAATTTCCACCAACCTCGTTGCAGAAATGGCGATAACTGAGATCTCGGTGTAATTCCGTAATCGTGAATTCCACACTTTGAATTCACGATCTAAACCATCGGTGATCCGTTTTAGGGAACTTTCCTGGAGCCAGGTAGTTAAATTACCCGGATTCCGATGATGGGTCTGAAACAAAAGGTCTTCCCGTACTAGCTCGATTTTACCCGAACCTTGTTAATTTCAAAATTTTTAAGTGACTCGACACTCATGACGTGAGTCACCGTGCACAGAGGAGAGAGAGGAATAAACAATGTAACAAGAAAATAATTTAACACTCAATTTCACTTATTCAATTTTTCCACTTTTGTTAACTATTTATTAAGAACTTGCAGAGAGAGAAGAGGAGAAAATTTCCACTCGCCGGTTTACAACACGCGCCGACCGGCAACCGAAAATGGCGGCGTCCTACATACTTGCTATACAGCTGGCGTCCAGAATCGGCTGGCGTCTTTAATTTCGGATGAGTGACGATGTTAATGCCAAGTTGAGACCACTAACCTCGCATCTTTTCCAGAAGTTCCTGGTACATCTCTAGTTATTAATTTTTGCACTCGAAATACAATTAGACGATGGTGACACCGAACAAGCAATTTGGCGGCCAAGCACGAACTGCTGAAAATGTGTCACTCGGCTTCCTGCTACGGTCCCAAATATGGGTCATGCGCATAATGGTTCGCCCCTGCAGCATGATTATAGTCTCAGCGTCGGTGTAAAACGATAGCCTCCGATTTACGGGATAATCGCCTTTTTGACGGTGATTGAAAACTTCTGGATCGATTGGCATACTTATTCGTTTTTACGCATAGATTACAGGAAAAATATAGCGGAAGTGATTAGAATTTATTTTCATGGTGTTTTCATCGAAAAACTAAAATCTCTTTTTGCAAGCTCGAAAATACTTTAACCCTGGCTGGTTCTCTCCATTTTTAACCTAGTGGACTGGCGTTATACATTTTTAATTATTTTTTCGTGCAGATTTTAACAAACATACAGAAAAAATTAATGGAGTTCATCTTCATATTTTTTTTGCAAAACACTAGAATTTTTTTTTATTTAGAAAAAAGTGTGTATCCTCCCCTTGGTTTTCATAATTTTTGTCCTATTGGTCTACAGTTTTGCTTATTTTATGTATTTTCATGTGTAGATTTCAAGAATAATACACGCCAAAAAATCGTGTTTTTTGCCCTAGCACCCACAGTTTTTTATCTCAAGAGATGCAAATTGGTACACTTTTGTGTTTTCGCGTGTAGGTTACAATAAAAATAGTGTAGAAATAGTTATAATTTATCTTTATAAATTGTTCATTCATTATTTTAGCAAAAAAGTAGAAGTTTTAAAAGAGGGTACCAGAACCCTCGGTGTTAGTACGAGTTCTACTCGCACTTGTCCGGTTTTTTGTTTTTATAATGCTTCTTTGCATCGTGTGTGGTACAATGTTTCTTTCATTTCTGTATTGGAGATTCAAACAGTTCAAGCAGCGCCATTGACAGCTAAAAACTGAACTAATATAATCGTGACAACTGGTCTATATTTATGTTTGTTCACTTAAACTTTGTAATGATTTTACTAAAATTAATAATTTAATTGTTTAATATACAGTTTATTTATATTTCGACAAACAAGTAATAAAATTATTTATTCAAAAAATTAAAAAATTACGGTTATATTAGTGTAACTTCTGGCAATGGCGCTGCTTGAACTGTTTGAATCTCCAATAAACCTTCCGAACTTCGAGAATAACCTATTTTTGCATAATATACACGTCGTGAGTTTGGAATGAATTATTATTATATTTAAAAAACAAAAGAAATATATTTAGCGAGTGATGTCAATTTATTATTAATAATATAAATTTCTTTGTCCATATAAAATAAACAACATCAGTAAAATTTCCTGCACAGGTATCGAAATTTTATTTATAATAAAAATCATATAATTTATAAAAATGAATTAGACAAATGAAAGTAATACACATATACACATAGTCACACACATACACATAAAATGCAATATTCAAAAGTACGATTGTTTTGTAACATACAAAGGAGACTCATGCTTTAAATTCAATTTAACAATATAAAAAATCATTCTTTGATCCCGGGTCTCTAAGTCCGGATAATTATCTCACACGCTGGTCATTAATGATTGGAATCTATGCACATACAGGATGTCTTCAGGGTTCAAGAATGACGATGTCATCGGTTCCGTTTCATATTTTATTCCAAAAGGTGTGATTGTAATATAGATATGTATAACTTTTTTATGTGATCAAACAGCACGAATTATCTCAATGATGTATTATAAAATATCGGCCACACTTTTCATATAACAAAAAAATATAAAAACAAAAAATATTAAACTCAAATATATCTTCAATTAGCCAAATACAAAATCAGAACTTTATAATTTTATATCTACACGGAAAAACCTTTGAGAAGTCTGTCTTCCCACTGTCACAAAATTTTGCTTCTCACTGCATGGAAAGTCTGATCGCCCGGCACTCGGTGCGTAGCGTTACCGTTTTCGATAGTCAAACTTCCCAAAAAGTTTAGAAAATGATAACTGGGTACGTGGGTCACCCAGTTTGGGAGTGCAGATGAACAAGTTTAGTGATGGCGCTGACGCATAGGTTTCGGGTGAGCAGACTGCTTAAAGGTTTTTCCGTGTAGCTGTGTCCTCGGCCGGCACATGGAAGCATGGCCCAAAATCCTGCGGTCAGTGCGAGGTACGACGATCAAGTGATCGTTTAATTCATCAAACCCTCCGCACAACCCCAGACCCCAGACGATTCCGGAAAACCATAGTTATATGCCGTGACACAGCTGATATAGCGTTCATCTTTATCTATACTCAATTACAGAAACGAAACCGATTTTATCAGCCATGGGTCACGTTATAGATAATTTCACATATTTGACATTTCTCTCATTGCCCCCGTTGCCGACGATGCAAAAAAAGAAGGCAATCATACATTATAAATTATAAATCGTCAATACATATTTTTAAAAAAATCATACGAAATATACATTTATAATACAGTAAAATAAATAACTTTCATTATTGGTCATTATCATATTAATTAACAATTATAATAATATTCTACATAGTCGTTATTATGTGTTTGCCGAATTGAAGAAAACACGGGTTTGATATCCAATCTTTGCAACCGATCCCCCCACGTAGGCGACGTAAACTGGGAACCGTGGTCAGATAGAACTCTTCGCGGTTTTCCCATCTCAGGGATGTACGCGTCGAACAATTTTTTTAAAATAGTTTCCGTGTTTTCCCGTTTTATTGGGTACAGTTTTACGTATTTTGAGAAGGCATCGAGTACCACAAATATATACTCCATGCCCCTCACAGATCTTGGTAGAGAGCCGTAAAAATTACACATATCAAGTCGCCCGGACACTCTGATTATACCAAATTAAATGAACCTTCCATTTATATATTTAGCGTTTTAACTTTCTGACACAAATCACATGATAGGGCAAAATTTTTTATCTGATGGTTAATTCCATTCCATTGATAATATTGACGCAGGTATGCCGTAGTTTTGTAAACCCCGGGGTGTCCTAGTTCAGTGTGAACACAGTCGATAAGTTCCTTGGTTATTTTCAACGGTGTTACGACCTGCCATAAATTTAAAAAATCATCCCTTCCAAATAAAACATTTTCATAATATTGATAAAATTTCAACGAATTTCCCTTACGTACTTCATTAATAATTCTCTCAATATTTTCGTCTTGTAACTGTATATAGATAAATTCTTTAAAGATTGTTTTATCGTTTTGGTCAATTGTATGTCACTGGCAATTGGTATTACTTCATACATTTGATCGCTTGCATGAATAACATCAATTGACAACCGTTCGGAATTTACGTTTTCGAATTTTCCTAATGGATTTCTGCTAAAGAAATCGGCTATCACATTATCTTTTCCCTGACTATAACTAATATCGAAATCGTATTGTTGTAGGAGTAAACTCTACCTTATAAGACGGGCATTCAAATACGGTGTTGTTTTCAGGAAAATTAAACCTTTATGATCGGTAATTATTTCGAATCGATTTCCGATAAGAAAAACTCGTAATTTTGAAATGGAATAAACGATGGCTAATAGCTCTTTTTCAGTTGTCGTATAGTTCTTTTCTGCCGCGTTCAGACATTGACTTACTAAAAATATGATTTTAATTTCGTCGTTTAGATCATATTTGCATTTGAATTTCCCCAGAACAATTTTCCCCGTGAAAATTGATTCGACAACTTGCCGGAATCGTCGGATTTCCGATAAATGAGCAATAATCGATCCAAGGATTTGTTTTTAAACCAAAAGTAGATCGACATAACATTTTTGGAAAATTAGCATAAAATTATTCATGTGGTTTTATATTCAAACGATATTCAAAAGTATCCGCACTACTTGTCTTTGCTGTTAATAATTTTTCAAATTGCGACATCCTTTTAATAAACAAATTTCTTTCGTGATCACTTAAATTTTCTAACCCTTAAGCAATTTCCCGAACACCCTGAAGGAAATCAGATTCCTCATTTACCTGAGATAAACCATCAATATCATCTATAAAATTTTCTTCCAAAAAATTAAGAGTGTCAGAATTATCTACATTACAGTTACCACTATTATTCGTTTCATCGTGACAATGAGTAACTTTATTTAGAATTATTTGCTCCAGGGGGCGATTATGTAACTATTCCGCATTCAGCGAAAATTTTTGTTGATTAAAAAATTTTGGGGTCAAATTTTGAGTTTTTTGAAATTATCTCAATACCCTGACGTGATGGGGTTAAATGAACTTCAGATTCGGTTTCAGCAACCCCAGAAACATAAAGTAGTGATAGTAAGACATAAAAATAAATATTCTTCTTCATGATTAAAAGAATTGATTAAAATATTAGGGTCAAATTTTAAGTTCTTTTTCTTATCTTAAAACCCTGACATGCTGGGGTTAACTGAAGTTTTGATTCGGGTTCAGCAACTCCAAAAACATAAAATAGTGATAGTAAGACATAAAAATAAATATTTTTCTGGTTAAAATAATTTTAGGGTCAAATTTTGAAATTTTTCGGGGGTTATCTCCAAACCCTGACGTGATGGGGTTAAATGAACTCCAGATTCGGTTTCAGCGACCCCATAAACATACAGTAGTGATAGTGAGACTTAAAAATAAAAATTTTTGAAGATTAAACAATTTTAGGGTCAAATTTTGAGTTTTTTGAGGTTATCTCAAAACCCTGACGTGATGGGGTTAAATGAACTTCAGATTCGTTTTCAGCGACCCCGAAAACATAAAGTAGTCATAGTCTGATCAAAAGCTCAGAGCATCAATTTTTTTTTGTGTGCCAGTGTTATTTAAACATAGATCACTTTTGGCGAGCAGGGGGGTAACGTTGACAAAGAATGCCTCATATATATATATATATATATATATATATATATATATATAAATAGGGGAAGTGTGCCGGTTGTGGGCACCCCTACGTAAACTTTGACAGCAAGCAAACTTTACTAATCTAAGTATTGCAAGTCGTGTCCGTTAACAATACAGACTTTTCGTACTGATAATAAAACAATAATATGCATTTGTGTAATAGCTGTGAGCATAATAAAGAAAATTTGCATTAAATAAATAAAAAAGTAATTTTTTACTGTTTTCGAAGAGCAACGTATGGGTTTAGATTCGTTCAGACAAAGGGGTTTAATTTTTCTTTTGCAGTGTTGTCATTATATTTTGTGATTTAACTTCGTGTTTAACCAAAATCCTGCATCACAAAATGTTTTTGTATTTTTAAAAAATGACTGTCATTCCCAGTTGTGGGGAATCTAAAAAGTGGGATGCGGAATGTAAAAAGTGGAATGCGGATCTGAAAAGTGGAACCTAAAAAGTAGAATGCGGAATGCTGAATGTGGAATGCGGAATAGTTACATAATCGCCCCCGTATTGAAAACTTATAATATATCTTAAATCGATAAATAACTTTTACACCAAATAGTTCTAATTAAAAATTGTGTATAAAATAAAATCATATTAAATGTAAATAGTAACAGTAAATTTGCTCTATACTTAAGTGGCGTCAACTGATATTGAAAATGGAGAATTGAAAACGGTGGTAAAACCAGTTAAAAAGGCAAATTCTTCTGCTGGGACTTCTGGAATGTCAAAGGGTGCTGCTCTATTTAAAAAACTGAAACATTTCTCTCAGTCTTCAGTATGTTTATATGCGTAATATATACGCAATTTTTTTTTTAAATTCCAACATAAAACATTGTTTGCATCTACGAAATAAACAAAATACTGTCGAGTTAACATATCTGTGAGTATACATATGTATGTGTTTAGTGTATATGTATGAGTATACATGTGTATGTATTGAGTGTATATGTGCGAGTATACATGTGTATGTGTTTAGTGCATATGTGTGAGTAATCATGTGTATGTATTGAGTGTATATATTTGAGTACACATGTGTATTTGTTTAGTGTATATGTGTGTATACATGTGTATGTATTGTGTGGATATGTTTGAGTATATATGTGTATTTGTTTAGTGCATATGTGTGAGTATACATGTGTATATGTTTAATGTTTATGTGTGAGTTTACATGTGTATGTGTTTAGTGTACGGTGGACTTGAACCAATTTTAAACCAAAAGTTTTTTCACCTCGCGGTTTTTTATTGGCATCGTTTCAGTGATATCTCACAATGATTTTAAGGCTTAAACGAAAATAGTCGGTGGAGGGAAACTCAAATTATCTTAATTTTAAGAAAAAAAAAGAGATTATTCAACATAATTCGCAAAAAGGTTAGCTTTTCAAAAGCGTCTTTGCTATAAAATACGTATTTTGTCCTTAAATAATATTTTTTAAAGTAGGCAGCACGATTCAACACTCAAAAATCATAAAATGGTCGAAAATTTGTGTAAAAAGTGTTTTTATTGGTTTTTTCAAAATTTACTCCTCTATGAGGAATTTCACATAAATATAATTTAAAAGTCAAATATAGTGTGTAAAATTTCCCAAAAAACAATCACAGAAAAATTAATTTACCTCTTTCCGTTCCAAAGATATGATTATTTAAAGTTTATTTTAAATTTTAAATTCAGTGACTTAAGTATTTCACAAAATCTCTTTTTTCTAACTGTGTATGAAAATTCAAAAATATCAGGATTATAAAGACTTAATTTCGAACAATTTTACATTTAAGTTAAGCTAATTTATTTATTATGTATTGTTGAAAAATGCATTTTTATTGTAAGAACAATAGATTTTTGCATTGGTCTTTGAATAAATCAGTTTCTAAGGCGATAAATAATTGTTGACTTCAATTTGTCACGGTGAGTCTCGATAAAGTTCAGCCCAAAAGTCTTGCCACTAAAGATTTTTTGCAGATAATTGTTCACACGTGAAATTAAAATATTTTTTGCCTAAAATGAAAATCATCTGTCGAGGGCTTTTTAAAATATACTTAATTTTTCTCTTTTTTTGTAGGTAAATTGCGCTGTTATTTCATAACAAATTGAGATATTAAATTTATTTTGCTTTCTAATAAGGAAGCTTTACATTCGTGACGATTTTCAATTTTTCAAAACATGGTTATATTAAAATTTTGCGTTTTTTGAAATATTACGTTAACATATTAAAATTAAATTAAGCAATTGGTTTATGATATTTTGAGGAAGCAAAATGGTCATGAAATGAACAACTTGTTTTTTATTTTACTCCTTTAAGGTCTTCTGAACAATTTCCCATAAACAAAGATTTATTTTTGTTATTAATTGTGGTTAAATTTTTAAAAATCCTCAAAAATCTTGTTTTTGCAATTTTTGTGTTATTTCTTAAAATAAATGTAGAAACTGGCTTACTATTGTAATGTGTTTCAAATTACGTATTCCTATCTTTAAAATAAAAAAAATTATTAAATTTACTACAAGTGTTCAATAATTAGAGTACTTTTAAGAAGTGAAATTGGCTCCTCAGTTTTACTTTATTTTAAGAAATAACAAAAAAGTCGCAAAGGTTTATTAGTCGCATATAATGTTTAGTATATTGCAAAATTAAAAAATACTGCAACTTTCAAGGTGCATTCGCCTTCGCCCTTAAGACTTTATTATGATCGGCGAGCGAGATAGGCGACAGATATTTGCGGGGTAGGGGAGCGGATATTGGGGGCCTTAGTACTGCCGGCGGCTGGGAGGAGTTGATTTGGTAAGTGGCACTGCGTCGGTCGAGAGCAATGAGCTGGAACCGTAGGTAGGAAAGATTTGGCAGGCAGGCGGTGGGGAGCCTAAAGCGGCTGGATTCTCCTCTCCGTAGGGTTGGCCCTTGGGTGGTAAGAAGAGGTGGTCCAGCAAGATACATCCCACTTGTCACACATTTTTACCATTCGGTGTTGGTGAACTGCGTACCGTTATTAGTGAGTAAATAATGCGGAAATCCGAAACGAAATAAAACTTCTTTTTCTAGAACAGCTATGATTGTTGAAGCTTTTGTTGAACTGATAGAAAATGCTTCTACCCAACGAGATAATAAATCTGTGACTACGAAAAGATAAGTCTTTCCCCGGGGAGTTCAAGGATATGGACCCATTAAATCTAACACCACTGTTTCCCAAAATTTCTTTAGATTTCGAGGACAAAGTTGATTTTGCAGTGGTGTTCGTAGTGGTTTACAACATAAACACGGATGGCAGCTTCTTACGTAGTTGGTAACTTTTTTTCTCAGTTTTGGCCAAAGAGATCTTTCCTGGATTGCTCTGAGGGTTTCCTCAATACCAGGGTGTCCTGCTAAATCCAAATCGTGATTTTCGGACAGAACAAGATCTCTTGATTCCTTAGGGACCAAAAATTGGTATTAAATTTTTGTTGCGTCGCCACAACCCAAGGTCGTCCACTCGATGGTTGAGGAAAAAAATCTCTTTTGAGTTAGTACGGTTGATGGTGTTCTCCAGTCGTAGCTATTTTGAGCCAAAAAAATCAAAATTAAAAATAAATTTCAATTTTCTGGGGGGAGAGATACAATTTTTTAAATAAAAGCTGAGTTTTTTTTACTAAAAGGACATATATATATGAAAAAGTGGGACTAAAATGTTTAAACTGACATGGGCGAAATTCTCTTTTTACGGGAAGGGAATTTCTATCAAATATTTTATTTTAGAAATAAAAGTCTGTGGAGCCCTAAAAAGGGCTGATTGAACTTTTTATTTCGGGATGAAAGACTTTAACCCTTATTGGGATACATAGTCCTCTAGTAAGGTGGAAAAGTCGGTATAGTGGTACTCCCGACTGTAACAAGTGGAAAACGACGGAGAACCACTCGGGCAACCAATGCAACCCTCAGAAATGCATTGTGCAATCACTGCTGCAGCGAACTCCTTCGCCCTTAAGAGGGAGAGCGAGAGAGATAGGTGGAAGATGTTTGCGGGGCACGGAGGCAGATAGTGGGGGACTTAGTACTGCCGGCGGCGGGGGGGGGAGTTGATTTAGTAAGTGGCACTGCCATGGAGTAGTATAAGGAGACCTAACGCCCGTGAGAATCCGCGTGAAATATGTCCACACTTATAATGACCGTAATTCCTCTAGGCTCACTAACATCGAATGAAGCTCCTCTTGTGGAAGAAAATATCACTATATTTAAATACAAAATAAGTTAATGTCCTATTAGCATATGTACCTTGACAAAAAAGTACTTATATAGAAACAGTAATAAAAATGTCATATTGATTTAACTCTTATTATAAATTTAATTTAAAATATTAAATTTATATTAAAATTATATTGCATTTATATGTAATGTATTTTATGGGTTTATTATATTATATTCATAATATGCTATGTATATATTTTATAGTTATTTTGAAAATATATTATTAAATTTTGTGGTAATTATGCAGAAGAAGGACTTTTCTCAATTTTGAAGAAAAACGGTTAATTCTTTTTGGAAAAGCTTTCAATCAGCTAGAAAATGAAAAATTCGTTGGGGGAGGATGAAAACGTTACTTACAGAACGCCAGGGCTGAGAAACAAATTTTATTTTTGGTTTTTGACGTTTTACTCGGTAAATATTAAAAATTTTGAAAAATGTTCTACATAAAAGTTGCAGATCTTGTTAAGATACACATTTTATGTTACATGCAATTTTTTCATAAATTGAGTTTTTTTCAAGAAAAACACAAAAAACGGAAAATAACCATAGAATCGTTTTAATGCAGAAGGGAGTCAAATTAACTTCCTAGATGGTATTAGAAGGTATCCAACTTAGACCAGACCCCCCTCCAACGTTTAAAAAAGGCGTTTTGAAGGTGCATCCACAACATATTGCTCAAAGGAGGGCGAAGCCCGCCGCTCCTGGTTTCTTTTAACGTTTAATGCAGAAGGGAGTCCAATTTAGTTCCTAGTTTGTACTAGAAGGTATCTAACTTAGACCAAACCCCCCTCCAACGTTTAAAAAAGGCGTTTTGAAGGTGCATCCACAATAGATCACTCAAAGGCGGGCCAAGCCCGCTGCACCTGATTTCCTTCCACGTTTTAATGCAGAAGGGAGTCAAATTAACTTTCTAGTTGGTACTACAAGACGTCTAACTTAGTCCAGACC
This sequence comes from Leptopilina myrica (nomen nudum), assembly GCA_032872475.1. Taxonomy (NCBI): domain Eukaryota; kingdom Metazoa; phylum Arthropoda; class Insecta; order Hymenoptera; family Figitidae; genus Leptopilina; species Leptopilina myrica (nomen nudum). Next base: position 40,554,993 of record CM065459.1, on the reverse strand, counting down.
CCGCTCCAACGGATTTGACTCCCTTTCTGCATTTAAACGTTGAAGGAAATCAGGTGCTGCAGGCTTCGCCCGCCTTTGAACAATATGTTGTGGATGTACCTTCAAAACGCCTTCTGTAAACGTTGGATGGGGGTCTGGTCTAAGTTGGATACCTTCTAGTACCATCTAGAAAGTTAATTTGACTCCCTTCTGCATTACAACGTAGAAGGAGATTAGGTGCGGCGGGCTGCGCCCGCCTTTGAGTGATGTGTTGTGGATGCACCTTCAAAACGCCTTTTTTAAACGTTGGAGGGGGTTCTGCTCTAAGTTGGATACCTTCTAGTACCATCTAGGAAGTTAATTTGACTCCCTTCTGCATTAAAACGTTTCTATGGTTATTTTCTGTTTTTTGTGTTTTTCTTGAAAAATACTCAATTTATGAAAAAATTGCATGTAACATAAAATGTGTATCTTAACAAGATCTACAACTTTTATGGAGAACATTTTTCAAAAATTTTAATATTTACCGAGTAAAACGTCAAAAACAATAAAAAATTTGTTTTCCAGCCCTGGCGTTCTGTAAGTCACTTTTTAATCCTCCCCCACCGGATTCTTTAATAACTAGCCAAATGAAAGACATTCCAAAAAAAATTAACCATTTTTCTCAAAAATTGGGAAAAGTCCTTCTTCTGCATAATTACCAATTTTGTATTTATTTTATTATAATTTACAATGTAAATATAATAATAATAATAATAATAATAACACTAAACATAATTTTAATAAAAATAAATTGAATTTATTAAAACCTATGTAAACACATTATTAATCGCAACAATTCTCACATTTTGTATATTGAATATATTATAATAATGCCTTATCATTATAATATGATTAATAATAATAATTGTTAACTACTTCAAAAAACACTTACTTATAAAAATGTCAACTGCACTGTACAATCTACAATAACAGTAGCAGACGATTATTAGTTACACTTTCCTCCGCTGGGGGCTCTTCTATCGATGTTAGTGAGCCCAGAGGAAACATGGTTATGAAATGTGCGGCCTCTTTGCGTTAGTGGCGTCGGTCTCTTTATACTATTCCATGGGCTCTGCGTTGGTCTAGAGCGATAAGCTGGCACCGTAGGTAGGAGAGTGCAGGCGCCACATACGGTGAAAATACCGTAAGGTCGCTTATTTTCCAGGATGGATCAAAAGATAATAATGAGAGAAAAATTCACTCATGTCAAAACATTGAAAAAAAGAGTTTTCTACTCACCGGAGTGCTCAAAACCCTGTTTTTAGCTCTGTTTAGGAGAAATTTTTTTTTAATGTTTAAACATTCTAGTCCCACTTTTTTATTTATATGTCCTTTTAGTAAAAAAAACCTCAGCTTTCGTTTTAAAAAAAATCGTATCTTTCTCCCCCCCAAAAAAAATTTATTTTTAATTTTGATTTTTATGGGTCAAATTTTTTCTTTCAAAATGTTTATTTCCAAGTGAAAGAGCATGAAAAAACCTTTCCAAAATTTACTCTGTCAAATTTGTATGTTTAATTGTTTAAGAGTAAAAAATTATTGAAATAAGCATTGTACTGAAAAACACACAAATTTAACCCTCTCCTCCTCGTAAAATATTGGACTAGGTAAACAAATATTTTTACGAAAAATTATTATCTATTAGTACTACAAAAGCCCCAAGCTTTGCTACGAATGGAAAAAAATTTCTCCACCTTGATCACTTGACATGGAATCGCTCACACCGGCACACAAAAAAAATTTCGAGTGCGAAGACTGACATATGGTAGGTTCTCTTCCTTGGGGTGTTTCTAAAGAGAAAAAAGTAGTCGGACCAAAAGTTTAGTGCTGGTATTTTTTTACACTCCTAGTAAGGTGGTGAAGTCTGAGAAAATGATTTAAATTGGGATTTACCTATTTTTTATGTTTTAAAAGGACTTTTCGCATATTTTTATTATTGATTTGAATTCAGTGACTCTAGTTACATAAAAATTGAATACATGAAAGATGTTAAAAATGGAGGATCCAAAATGGCGGGTTTTTAAAAAAATTGCTCTTATTTCCTTGAAAATCATTGCTCAGGGGTTTTCGGGGTCGCTTATTATGAATTTGAAGTCGGTTTTTAAAAATTCAAAATGGCGGATCCAATATGGCGGACAAAAAATTAAAAAATAAATCAAATCCACTTGAAAATCGTTCTTCTTGGGTTTTCGAGGTATCTGAAAAAGAATATGATGTCAGTTTTCAGAAATTCTAAATATCAAATTTACAGTACTTTTAATCTTTGTTTCTTGAATATCTTATCCTCTTTGATTCAAAGTATCTCCGAATAGGAGCTCTTCTTTTCCTCTTTGAATTTTCGGCCTCTGGTATGTCTCTTTTTAGCGCCCAACAGTAGTACGAAAATAAGTTGTCCGCCTACAACACGAGGAGGTGTCCTGGTTGCAAAAATAGAAGAAAAAGAAAAAAACGCGGAAACTAATATTTTACAAATCAAACATTACTTAAAATTGTATTTTAACAAGTAACTATGTAGAAAAAATTTGGACTCATTTTTGTTGCAGCACATAATGAGTTTTTATTGTGACTTATTTTAAGTTCTTTTTTCAGTACATTTCAGAAATAGGAAAAATTCTAATTTACAATTAGCGGTTTGACATGGTGGCTACTGGTCAGGGAAAACCTGGAAGTCAGGGAAAAATAAATAGGTCAGGGAAATCAGAGAAAAGTCAGGGAATTTTTTAATTAGTCAGGGAAATTGTATATATTATAAAAAGAAAAAAATATATAGAAGAAAGACTGGGGCTAAATGTTAAACAGACATAGTGCATTATTATCTTTCGGACGTAAATATCTCAGTTTGCGGGAAATCACCCACATGGGGACGCCCGCTTGAAATGGGGCCAGTTTGGTACTATCGGACTTATCTATATGGTTAAATTCCTTGATAAATTTGAAAAATTTTGAATGAAACAGATTGCTATTTCGAAACTATTATACAAATATCAACACACCTAATCAAAATTGTTATAAACAAAACTGTTTAAATATTTTTATTAAAATAATGTTATATTGTTACAGTTGATTATTTAATAAGAACGCATAGTTCTTATAAAGTGACACCAATCTGCACAAAAATAAACGTCAACACTTATTTTTATAAATAATTAATATTTTTTAAATTATTAATAAAAACTACTCTTTTATATCCTCTAAACATAATACTGTCCATTCGAAGAACGAAATTGAAGAATTTACTTTTTGTTCTTAAAATGGGTGGGAAATTTTCGACGTTCAGCAGTAAGTTGACAGAGGCCCTTAAAGGAAAAGCGAGGGCCTCTCCTTTGGTTAGGACCGCACAGTGGGGAGAATCGTGAAAACATACCAAAAACATCAAAACATTCTTCGATTTACATAATGCTTGGTAGTCTTATGTTTTCCGGGTTGCTGATTACGAATCCGATGTCAGATTTTAAAAATTCAAAATGGCGGATCCAATATGGCGGCCAAAATTTTTAAAAATCGATCCAATTTGCCTGAAACTTGCAACTCGGGGGTTTTCGAGGTCGTTGATTACGAATATGATATCACTTGTCAAAAATTCAAAATGGCTGATCCAATATGGCGGCCGACATTTTTAAGAATCGATCTAATTTGTTTAAAAATTGTTATTCGGGGGTTTTCAGGGTCACCGATTACGAATCCGATGTCAGATTTTCAAAATTTTCAAAATTAAAAATAGCGGATCCAATATGGCGGTCGATTTTTTTAAAATTCGATTCAATTTGCTTAAAAATTATTACTCGCGGGCTTTTGGGGTCGCTGATTCCGAATACGATAAATTTTTAAATTTTTCGGTCGCCATATTGGAAACGACATTTTGAATTTTTGAAAACTGATATCCTATTCGTAATCAGCGACCCCGAAAACCTCCGAGTAACAATTTGCAAGCCATTTAAATGATTTTTATTTTTCGTCCGTCATATTGGATCTGCCACTTTGAATTTCGAAAATTTTGAAATTTTGACATCAGATTCATCATCGGATACCCCGAATACCCATGAGTAAAAATTTTTAGGCAAATTGAATCGATTTAAAAAAAAATCTTCCACCATATTGGATCCGCCATTTTGAATTTTTGAAAACTGATATCAAATTCGTAATTATCGACCCCGAAAACCCCCGAGTAACAATTTTCAAGCCAATCTGAATGATTTTTATTTTTCGTCCGCCATATTGGATCGGCCATATTCGAAAATACTGAATAAGTAATTAGGACTAAATATTTCAGTTTTACCTGAAAGTCAATTACTACCAATTCCGTTTTGATATTTCGCTAACTTTTTAATTCTTTTGAAATCCGTAATATTCTGAAGTAAGTACGATTAAAATCAAATATCTATAGTACAGTTTATATAGCTGCGCGAAATAGTTGTTTGGCTCCGGCATTGAAAATCGAAGGTTCAAATCTTTGGACCGTCAAATTTTTTTCTACATAAAATTTTAAAACAGAATTCATAAGAATTAAAATATTTTAATTGTTTTCAATTTCTCGCTTCTTACTGGGTGACTGAACATTGTATGACAATGGATAGGAAGAAAACGAGAAGTAGCAGAATTCGTCCAAGTTTTGGTGCTAAAAAATGAAACTTTCACGGTAATCGATACACAACGGGAGAAAAAATTGAATTTGTCAGTACATCATCTCGCAAATTGAAAGATAGTGGTGATTTTGATGTAACGTACGATGACACTTTTAATTATAGTTAGTTGAGCTTCAGTTTAGTTTTTCCAGCGTTGCAATCTTTAGCGAAGTGTAAATTGTGTGATGGTGACGTACAATTTCTTAAAAAATCTCCGAAGGGATTGGGATATAAAGTAGTCGTGAAATGTTCTTGCCAGGAATCTACAATAAACTCTTGCCCAACGATAAAAAAATGCATATGAAGTCAACAGGCGATTTTGTTTTGCTATGCGGCTACTTGGTGTCGGTTTGGCTGGCATAAACATGTTTTGCTCAATAATGGAACTGGGTTCTGGAGTCAGTATAAGTTGCTTTTACTCATTGCTTGAAAATATACATACTTCCGTAAAAGCCGTATCTGAGATGGTTTAAAAAAACAGTGAATGAAGAAAAACAGAAGAACATTGAAAAGGGTTATCCAGAGGACGAGCTCACTGTGTCTGGCGATGGTTCATGGGCAAAGCGTAAATTCACATCACTTTTAGGAATTGTCTCGCTAATCGGAAAATATTCGAATAAAATTGTGGATGTGATAGTACAATCAAAAGTATGCAAAGCTTGTGAAAAGTGATCAGGAAGAGAAGATACTGATGAATACTTGAAATGGTATGAGGATCATAAGGATAATTGTTCAGCAAACGACGAAGAAAGTTCGGGAAAAATGAAAGTGAGCGGAATAATCGAAATGTTTAAAAGATCTGTGCAACTTTTTGGTGTGAAATATAAGCAATACATTGGCGATGGTGATTCAAAAACATTTACAAATCTATTGCAAGCTGATCCTTATGACGGCAAACATGTAGTTGAAAAAAATGTGTATTACACGTTAAAAAACGTATATACAGACGTGTTAAAGACGGCAAAAAATCACTAACGCAGTATTTAAAAGCAAAGAAACAACTCGAAGAAGCCGAAAATAAGAAATCTAAAGGACAAGAACTCGAACGCGCACCGAAAAGGCGTAAAACAAAAAGAAATTCATCGGCTAATAGCGGTGCTGTAAAAATTAAAACTCTCTCTTTGACTAATAAAGTAATGATAAAGCTCAGCACATATTATGGACTAGCAATTTTAAGAAACTCGGAATCTCTTGAAGAAATGAAGAAAGCTGTATGAGCAACGTACTACCACCTAACCTCCACAGACAAAAAGGCGCAACACTTTTACTGTCCAGAGGGATTGACTTCGTGGTGCGAATATCAGAAACTCAAAGCTCAGAATCAACAAGATACTTTTTCACATCCACCCGCATTTGATGAAGATATAGCGAAAATTTTAAAGCCAATTTATGAAGAATTATCGTCGAATGATCTGCTGGAAAGATGCTTAAGAAAAATACACAGAATAACAACGAAAGCTTTAACAGCTGCGTTTGGAATATGGCTCCGAAGCATATTTTCGTTGGAAAAAAAACATTAGAAATCGCAACACTAACAGCAGCATGCACATTCAATAAGGGATTTATGCCTATCTTAAAAATTATGGAGGTTATGGGTGTCCAAATCGGCCCGAATGGTATGAATTACGCTAAAAAGTACAACAAGTTAAGAATTAGGAGGGCAGAAAAACGCACCAGGGATTGCCGATTAATGTAAGTATAAATTAAAAAAACAACTACAACCAAAATTTCTATTTTAAATTTCAAAAATGAAATTTTCGTCCGCTATTTTGAATTTTTTAAAACTAACACCGGATTCGTAATCAGCGATCTCCAAAACCCCCGCGTAACGAGTTTCATGTAAATCCGATGAATTTCTCAAAAGTGTCCGCCATATTGGATCCGCCATTTTAAAACTAACATTTAATTCGTAACCAACGACCCCGAAAACACCCGAGTAACGAGTTTTAGGTGAATCTAATAAATTTTAAATTTTTTTTGTCCGACATTTTTGATCCGCCATTTTGAATTTTTAAAAACTAACACCGGATTCGTAACCAGCGACCTCGAAAACCCCCGAGTAACGAGTTTTAGGTGAATCTAATAAATTTTAAATTTTTTCGTCCGCCATATTTGATCCGCCATTTTGAATGTTTAAAAACTAACACCGAATTCGTAACCAGCGACCTCGAAAACCCCCGAGTAACGAGTTTTAGGTGAATCTAATAATTTTTAAATTTTTTTGTCCGCCATATTTGATCCGCCATTTTGAATTTTTAAAAATAACACCGGATTCGCAATCAGCGACCTTGAAAACCCCCCAAGTAACTAGCTTTAGGTTAATCTAATGATTTTAAAATTTTTTCGTCCGCCATATTGGATCCGCTATTTTGAATTTTTAAAAACTATCACTGGATTCGTAATCAGCGAACTCGAGAATCCCCGAGTAACGAGTTTTAAGCGAATTTAACCATTTTTGAAAATGGTTTATAGTTGATTACTATTGTTTAACTTTAAACGCGTTTTTTTCGAAATGACATTTTTTATAGCTGCGGTGGTGATTAAAAAAAATCTTTCCGTCCGATTGCTCTAATTTTTTTACAGCTTATTTTTTTTTCAACAGTTGTTAACATAAATGAAAAGTTAGAAAAGTATTTAATCGGAATATATTTTATGTTGTATTAAAAAAAAATTTTGAAATAACCTTCCAAAACAGGGTCGAACATTAGAATACCCCCTTAAGAATGCTTTATGTAGGACTGATCTAGAGGTGTCCTGTAGACTCTTTATCCTGCATAGACTAGTAGAGATATCAGTAATACAACTACAAGAAACAAACACTGATGCTCTGCAGCAGGATGGAAGTGACAAATGACAAAAGGGGTTTCAAGACTCTTCACGTAGATCGGTAAAACTGATATTCTATCCGGATTCATCACCGGTTTATTCCTAGCAACGGATAAAGGATTCGTTTGGGCAGAGGTGGCGGATAAACGTTTATATAGCTGCTACTTCCTAAATGATCCACTTGAAAAATCCGACATTTTAGCTGCGAATGTGCTGGTGGCGTTAAACCGTGTCCACGAGCTCACGTTTAGGAGAGGAGAATTGGGATTATCCTTGATTTAACAATCGCGTCTCCACACCTTGCCCGTAGAACAAAAAAAGTTAATTGTACTAGATGAGGAAACATTAAGTGACCACCAGTACATAGAATTTTTGGTCTCCGAGAATACTCTAGCGTCGTTGTCCTCGCTCGGAAGACATTTTACTTGTCTATTTACACTTATATAAATTTATTAAATAGCATCTCCACTGACTGGCTGTTGCTCGTGTCGTCCGAACGTCCAAATGGTTCTTGAATTTATGTTATTGTCATAACATTAAACAAATTGATGAATTTTGATCATTTTTTTTAAACTGGGCTAAATTTTTCACAGGAATTCAAATTGCCTATTTTTTTGAAAAATTTATAAATAATGTCAAAATATTAATAATTTAAAAAATGTATTTTTTGTTTTTTTTAATTCATTTTTTTCAAATTTTTTATTTTTAACTTCTCCAATTTGTGTTGCTTTTATTATTCGAGAAGTTAAAAATAAAAAATTTGAAAAAAATGAATTAAAAAAAACAAAAAAGAAAATTTTAGCCCAGTTTAAAAAAAATGATCAAAATTCATTAATTTGTTTGAATGTTATGATAACTTTTACGAATTTGAAAGTTTGAATTTAACTTTAGCGTGAGCGACTAATGATGTCCCCCACTATGCATCCTAGAGCAGCTAGGCTGCTCAAAAATTGCATTCAAACGTTGCATACTTTTGAAAAATATTTTTACCAACAAGAAGTGCATAGATGTTTAAATTGATTTTTTTATAATTAGTATGACTAATCAATTAAAAAAATATAATAAAAAAATATTAATAATTAAAGGCTTAGGAATTTTTTGAAAAAAAATTATCTTCCCCCCCTTTTGACCTAGATCAAAATTTTTTTTTGCAAAATTTGCAAAAAAGAATAAGTAATTAAATGGCATTTATGCCAAATTGTTAAAATAAAAATTGTTGATGTAGTGTTCATTTGTTTATACGCCAAAAATTTATCCCCCCCCCCAAAAAAAACCAGTTTTCTTGTAAAAATTCAATTCGCTACAAATTGTGATTGATAGATTGGCATTTCATGAAAAGAACCCAACAAAAAAAATTAATTTTCATTCGGCAAAAAATGTAGAAATTCCATTTTAAAAAATCATGTTTTTAGTTAACAAATGGAATTTCTCATAAACTATTTATCGAATCGTATTCCGATTTGGCAAACATCTTGAGGGTCTTAAGAGGTACATTTTTGGAGAATATCAAAAGAATTTGTTAACTTTTGTTCAAGTTATTAAACAAATAAGAAAGTGCCATTTTTAGTGGTTTAAATTCATTTGCAAGTAAACAAATGGACCAATTTTAACATGTGACCCATCATTTTAAAGGTATTTTCGAGCTCTATAACTTTCATTTACAACTTTTTCCCCTATAATTTGATGGGAAAGAACGGTCATCAAAAAACTGTTTTTTGGCACCCTCAAAATTGTTTATAACGCGCAACTTAAAAAATCTCGAGTGGGAAACATATACATCTTCATACTACCACCCTGCAGTATATGAATCTGCAATCAGTCTTCAGGTATCAATTTTGGCACGAAACAACACAGAGCGACTGGACTATTACAACTCTGAATCTTTTGGGAATTTTTTTTATAATGTCCTAAGTGCGAAATGCCAAGACTGCAAAAATGGACCATCATTGGTCCAGTAATGTCTGCCGAGAATTAACAGCAGTTACTGGGCCATTACTGGTGTTCAAAGCGTCCCATTGCTGGGACAATGATGGCACCGATAGTCAGATTTTCAAAATGTTTAAGACTGGGACAGCTCTCGGCCCTAAAATGGCACATTTACAGTAAAGTTAATCAATCTTTAATGTCAAAATACAATTGCCAGTAATGTGACGTAAATCGGCTCATTAATATCACATAAATGGCAAACATTTTGTATCTTTGATGGTAAATTATAATTGCCAGTATTAGGGCGTAGCTTGACTCAATATCGGCACAATATTGGCAAATTTCATCAATCTCTAATGATAAAAGACAATTTGCAATGATGTAATGAAGATTGCCCCATTAATGGAACATTAGTGGCAAAATTTTTTGTATCTTTGAAGGCAAATTATATTGGCCAGTATTTGGGCGTAGCTTGGCCCAATAACGGCACGTTATTGTCAAAGTTGATCAAACTTTAATTGGAAAATTCAATTGCCATTGATATGATGAAGATCGGCCAATTAAAGGTACTTTAATGGCATTTTAATTTGATAAAATTTTTTATGAGAATTCATTTTTAAGAAACATTCAGTTATTCAATAAATTATTTATTTTGAATTAAAATTATTGAATAAGTTTGAAAAGGATTGAATATAAAATATTTAAAAATTTGAATTTTTTATATTTTCAACTGGCAATTTTGAAGAATTAATATTTTTTTAAAGTTCAATGAAATAGTTATTTAAAAAAGAAGTTATTGATTTTTTCAAACAATTTTACAATTAAATTCGTAAATAAATGTATCATAACATTTTATTTAATAAAATCTTTTCCTTTATTTTCTAAAAATTCAAAAGTGTTCAGATTCATTTTCAATTGAATTTTCTTATTGACAAATTGAATTTATAAACATTTTTTCTTTTAACTTAAATCTTTTTATTGCTAATGATGTGATGAAGATCGGCCCGTTAAAGGCACATTAGTGGCACTTTTATGGAAAAATTTTTGTATCCTTGAAGGAAAATTATAATTACCAGTATTGGGGCGTGGCTTGCCTCAATAACGGCACAATATTTTCAAAGTTGATCAATCTTTAATGTCAAAATTCAATTGCCAGTGATGTGACGAAGATCGGCCCATTAATGGCACATTATTGGCACTTTAATGGCAAAAATTTTGTATCATTGATGGCAAATTTTAATTGCCAGAATTGGGGCGTAGCTTGGCCCAGAAATGACATATTAATGTCTAACATTATGTATCTCTGTTGGCAAATTATAATTGCCAATATAGGGATGTAGCTCGGCCCAATAATGGCACAGTATCGGTCAGTGTAGTGTAGCTTATAAGAACCCTTTTGCTTCCTCGACTTCACGTCAGAGTAGCAGATTGATCAGAGTGTTAGGCTGTGGTGCATAAGGTTCAACTATCTATCCCTGCGAACGGTAAGAATTTTTCAAATATTTGTAAGTTTGCGTTTAACTTAGGGAAATAAGCCATATATTAATTATCATATATAATTATATTAATATATATTAATTCTTTGCCAATGTTGGGCCGCGTTGGTTTTCGCACTTGGGGTTCATAAAAACATTGAATTTAAGTTAATCTTTCAAACAATATGCGCGAAATTCGTTCTACCGGAGAAGCTATAAAGAAAATTCAAAACTATGCCTGACTCTAACAACACTCCCCTATTAAACTCATTTTTCTCTGTGTGGAACGATTCCTTCACAAAGTACTTTTAAAAATTTCACATTTAAAATGGGTTCTCAAAAGTTTCAAATATGTATAATGATGATTCTTCTAAAAGGGATCCATTTTTGTTTGGATTACTAAAAAATAAAATTATTTTTTTTATTTTATTTTCATAAATAAGTTTTGAATATGTTTAAAGATAAAAATAGAAGTTGTGGAAAATTAATTTTTAGAAATACGATCTCTAACAAAATGCATATCAAATATTAAAAAGGCCGAAACTTTTAAAACTCGCGAATTTGCATGGCTGTTAATTAAATTGAAATCGTTTTTTAACTAGGAAGATTTTAATTTTTTAACTTTAAATATAATCATTAGAAGATTAGGTAAAGATAGATATATCTTTAAAGATTATATATAAATTTTTTTAAGAATTCAAACGTAATAGAATATTAATATTATATATTATTTTTTATGTAATATTTTATGCTATGTGAGGAACTTTATATTATATAAATTTTATGCATACCTTATCCATAACGCGCATTACAATTATATATAATTGACAAATTTTTTTGACATTTGGACAGACCTTAAGGTACACAAAATAACAATTTGTTAAAATTATTCAATATTATCCACTGTATCATATAGTATCTCCAAGCTTTATACAAATTATCCATTTTAGGGTATTTTTTGCTATCGACAAGAAAAATTTAATTTTATAAACACTTTTTTGTAAATACACAGTAAAACGTTTTACTAAAAATATAATTGAACTGATTTTTATTTTAGCCTTCAATTAAAGCAGTGCCTAAAAATAATTTTCATAACTACAAAAAGTAAGTTTCCCGTACCCGACCCAGTTGTGCTTAAGCCTTAAAGCAGATAACGTCAAACCATTTTACCGACAGTAGCCAAGTTTCAGTCACTAGACGGAACTTGTTTTAAAGTTTCCACATTCATTTATTTATTTATTCGTACACATTTCCCCGCGGTCAAAAAGTTGACTATAAATGGGTTACATATATAAATGGTGTGTTGTTTATATTATATAATAATACCCTCGAACTGAATATATACCATCCTTTCTGAAAGCCATGTACTTTAAAAATCTCTTCTGAATCGCTTCAATTTCCGATTTGTACTTTTCAAAATATGGATTCCAGACCATCCGTGCATATTCCACGCGAGAGCGCACAAGCGTATCAAACAGTAACATAACAGTGCTTTGATTAGACTAATGCTTTGATGAGCGGATAAGACACCCTAAAGTCCTCGAAGCACTAGCCACTATACTTGTAATATGTTCTTTAAAATTTAAATCAAAAGAGAAATTCACACCAAGGCCACATGTGGAAAAAACACGATTCAACTTACAACCATCAAGTTTATATGTAACATCAATTGGTACATATAGCTTTTTTGCATATACACTTAGGATTAGAAAAAATTAAATCCAAACATATATTGTCTTTATTTGTTACATTGTTAAATTGATTAAGTTCAAAAGAAAATGCGAAATTATCTATGGCAATCAATCGCGAATCACGATTTATTTTTTCTTTTAAAATGAAATTAATAGAATTGAAATCGTCTAGTGTTATCAAAGGGTATTCATAAAAGGATACAATACTCATTAAAGTAGAAAAATACTGTTGTATTGATCAATTGTTGTACTTGGAGGTATGTAAACTAATAACAAAATGAAAGTGATGGTAATTTTTGAAATTTTTAAAGCGATTATATTACAATCACAAAAATGAAATAAAGATAAATTAATCGGTGTAACATTATACCCCGTACGAATTGCTGCAAAAACTCCTCCTCCTCTCCTCTCTTCTCTAGTCTGTCATTTCTAAAAATGTTAAATGTGTTGGAATCAAATATTTTACTAGAAAGAGTTTCAGGCTTTAACCAGGATTCCGTCACACACATAATATCGTAAAGGGCAAAATCTGGAAAACATTTTGTGAAAGAAAACTTTGAGATAATTCCTCTTACATTTTGATAAAAAATTCGAAAATTAACATTTACTAATTTAAAGTTTAATGATTGGTGTCCAATGTTGATTGTTTGCGAAGGTTTATCACTACTGGAACTCATCGTCGATAACAAACAGCTATATCTTTTTCTCACTTCTCCAATCGCTCGGTCAACTGCTTTCTCGCACTTCGATATTCTAGTTGTTGTAGTTTTGTTCTGTCCGGTGTTATTGTTATTGACATGACTTCCATTGAAGGTTGCACTTCTTTCTTTATTTTCAGAAAACAGCTGCGAAATCGATTCGCTTAGTGAACATCTTTGAAAGTTACCTTTAGAGGTCGAGGGTTGGTATTGACCTGTGTATAAGCACCAATTCGCCAAGTTTTAAAATTATTGAAAAGATTATCAGAAGAACCAAAAAGAGTTATTATGTGAAGTATGATATCACTATCTTTCTCTCTAGCAATATTTGGTACGTTGATGTTCATTCACTCCAAAAAGAATTACATTTTTAGCTCTATTAATTCGATCTTCCATTTCACATAAACATGCAGAAAAATCAGCTGACTTATTACCTTCATTAGATTCCATAATCTTTACTTCAAGTTCCTCAATCCTTTTATTCATTTCTTCCATTTTCGCCTCACACGCTGTTATACGTGTACTATTGACATTAATATTTGTAGATAAATTCGTTAATGAATTTTTTTACGTCTGCAAATTCGTTCTCCATTGAGAGTTAAAAAATATTCAGTTGACTTTTTATGACATTTGTAATGTCATCCAGGGACGGAAAAGTTAGCGATGGGGACGGTGATTATTTAAAAAATATATAGTTAAGACCATAATCATAATAATATTGAATATATATTTCTTTAACTTTTGTATTTCCTATTATTTGTCTCGAATAAAACATTAACGTCGAAGATATACTTCTTTTTATGGGGCTTTTTAAGTAATAAAATAATAAATAGACAATTTATTTTGGATGATTAAAGTTTTTTCATAGTTTCAAATTGCTTTGTTTTAAAACACGGAATAAGTGAATATTCACTAAAAATAAGTGAATATTTACTTAAAATAAGTGAAATTTTACTTATTCAGATTTAGAGAGTATAATGCCTAAAACTGTTATGTTTAAACAATACTAATATATCACAAAAAATTTGATAAAGCGTTACATTGTTAATTTATTTATATGAAATCTTTAAGCTGGATATTATAAGCACAATAAAATTCATTAGTAATCTTGAACAGAGTATATATTTTTCGCGAAAATATCATAAACTTTATTACGGAAACTTTATGAGGACTAATTTGACTGCAGTTCTAATAAAGCCCTTAATAAAACAAAATAGATTTAAAACGTTAAATATTCAAGTCCATTAAAAACAAATTTAATTATTGAAAACGACATGAAAAAAGTTGGGGGACTTTAAATCACTAATTTTTAGAAAAAGATAGATAGAACCCTGCAGTTTGCAAAGCAAACAGACGTAATTTTATGTAATCAGATTTTTTTGTTTAATGTCAATTAAAAAAGTTATCAATAATTAAATAATATTGTTTTATCAACAGTGAGCGTTCTTCATAAATATATCAACATTTAAATGATCTAATAAGTATTAATACAAAAATTAACAAAATATTAAATCATTCGTGTAATAAGATTATGATTAAAGAATTTAAGTGGATTGTATATCGCATTATGGAATTAATTTATTTGTTAAACAATCCATTCATCAAAAACAAAAATAACAAAATGTGTTTGTAACAATGTAATTCCACTGACCCTTGAAAAAAATTAGTGAAACACAATAATGATAATATTATCATACTCATTTCTTGTAAAGAATTTGGCTGTTTAAAGCCTTGTTTCCTTCGCACTCTTAACATCATGCGTTCCATACAAGACCACGATAATGTGACGGTCATATCTTTTTCAGCAAAACTGTTTTAATTAAATTTTATTACTTAAGAATTTTTATTATTTTGTTACTTAATCCATTTGTAGGGGAGGATGAGACAAGGATCTTAACACCAAAAGATGATAGTATAAATTGGAAGTCAATCTTCCACCATTTACGAAGTTAGGAGTTTATTTTTGAAAAAAGTCTGTTTTTAAAAAATGTCAACAGAATATTTGTCATGTTTTATCAAATTGTTTTCTTTATTAGTGTTTCCGAATATTTATTTATATAAGTGTTTTCCGGAGTAAAATTTCTTGCTGAACACGAATAACGTATTTATTTTCAATTATATTCTGTTCGTTTCACAAAAAATTAGGAAAAATTGAAATATGGGCTCCTTTTCCCTCACGGGGCAAGGATAGTTAGAGCTAATATGGCACGGTACAATCATGCTAATGAGACTGTAAATTATAAAAAAATGTTTAATTTTTCTTTTTAGGCTGATACACATAATAGTGCGTAATTATTTACGGAAAACAAATCTTACACATATAACACATAATATTGCAGCAATATTGCTGCAATATTTTTTTGCAACATTTGAAATATTTGTTAATAATATTGCATTAATATTTCAGGAATAATCTATACAAAAAGAAAAAAGAGTTTTTTTATTTTTTTCTGTAAGAAAGAACGTATTTTTAAAAGTGTGTTTTAGGAACTTGAGAGTTAATTAAACATTTCAATAAAAAATTCGAAGTAAATAATTCGAGTAATTAAATATAATAATAATAACAATAATTAATTTAGTAACGTAAATAGTAAAATTAGGATATTATAGAATTCTAGTGATTAATAATAATAATAACTATTCTTAGAATGATAAGACTTAATTATATTTGAAATAATTTTAATGACTTTTTTTACATAAAAAGTATAAAAAAATATTTTAACTTTCTGTATTTTTCACATCAACTTTCTTTAAGCGTAAGTCTTTGTGCCCCTCCCAATCTTTGGCATTGGAAATAGTAGTCTTTTTGTAAAATAAAATTTACTGCAAATCAAAACAGCTGGATGAAACTAGCAGTTGTATTCAGCACCAATCATTAGGCGTCAACCACTAATTAATGAAATTAATAAATAGAAACTTATTATATTTGCTATTTAGTGGATATTGATTCTCAAATAACAGTACTGGATGGTTTTTTAAATTATTAAGTATTACTAAATTTGAAGGAGAGGCATATTGATAGATGACGCCTAAACATTGATGCTGAGTACGACTGCTAGCTTCAGCTGAGTAATCAAAACTCATAGAAACACATTAAAATCTATTTTTTTCAGTGCACATTTAAAATTAATTAATACAGAAAACAACAACAACATAGCACATTATTATTCACATAAAACAGAAATCACAACGAATACTAAAAATCACAAAGAAAATGTACCATACGCTGACTGATCTAACGACGCCAAACGACGCGACGCCATGTTACTTAACAGCTGGGCACACATCGACGCATGCGCATATAACATCCTAGACGAAATCAAGACGGTCTTAATAACACCGTACTAGACGGACATATTTGACTTAGGTTTCTTCTAATTATTATCTATCTGTTAATTAGACTGCCACAATATTTTTCCACACGGGTAATTTTACTTTTTCATTTTGTCAATTATTTGTTTTTTTAGGTTATGTTTTGTAATTACAATACGATACTTACCTCCACTATTTAGAAACAAGGAAATTTACAACATAATTGGATTGTGAAGTTTTAAAAAAAATTATCTTACTAATGATTAAATTTGCAAAGTTTGTATCCTCCAATGACTTCTTGGATTTCCTTCCAGACCAACTGTAAAAAGTAGCAACCTTATTTATTTTAGCAACCTTATTTTATTAATTTTGAAATCAATTGAAAATAGTTGTCAGAGTGAAATTGAAATCATCATCAACTTAACAATTTGTTTTTTAATTTCTTATCTTCCAGTTCTTTACTTATTGAAATTACATCTTTTTTCGTATCAATTGGCAATTTTGGGCACTTAAAAGAATCAAAGAAAGACCTATCATTAACAGTCCCCGAACTATTTTGAGACTGAATTTTCATACTTCTAAGAAGTAAAATTATTTCGTTTAATTTTGATAATGATAACTCCTCATATGGAAGACCTATTTAAAAAGATAAAGAAATATTTATAAAATGAAAGGATAAAAAAGAAATTTCTTTTATCTAAAAATCAAGTAAATAATATTTTTAATAAAAATTAATTAAATGATTATAATAATCATTATTATTATAATATTTAAAAATAAAATAACAAGAAAAAATGAACCTTTATTGGAAATTTTATTACCAAAATTTGACTAATTTGAATGAGTTGTAATTAATATTGGAATGTATTTGAGTAAATTGCGCTTTTTTGTATCATTACCTAACTTTCGATCTCGATATTTAAGACTTGCCATACTATTCTCGAAGTTTGGTAAATTTTTATTTTTAGATGCATTTGAAATTTTATCACAGACAGTCGTATCATTTTCTCTATGCGATAATAATGCAGAGGTGTCATTATCTGATCCTTCTTTATTTCCAAAAGATGTGTTTAGAGCAGCAGTACCTTTTGTTTTCAATTCTGTTAAAAAAGAAATAATTTTTTCAAAAACTCATATTAAAAAGAGTTATTCTATACTACTTATAAATATATTGTTATGTCTTACCTTATTATTATATTCCCTAGTGTTTCTCGATTTAACTTTAATTTAGAAAAATTAAAGTTGGGACGAGGTTGGATAAATGACAAGAATAAATTTATTTGAACACAGTATATTTAAAAGAGATCAAAATTATGGAAAGATGAAATGAGCACTAGCTTTCTAAAAGTGAGTCTTAAGTGGTTTTTCTGTTTACCTTAGAACAGCAAGTTTTTGGTCCTGGCTGGCGCCGATGAGATACAATGGCAATTGTGCGTTAATGGGTTACTAAGTGGTGCAGGTAGATGATTTACGACACTCGTAAATTAGGTAGTTGAATAGGTGTTATGTTTCTTTCAGCTTTTGTCAAAACTCGAACAATCTTTCAAACACCAAATTTGACTTCAAGATTCACTGAATTTAGAAATTCATGTAAAGATCAGGACAACTACTATACTGGGGTTGCGAGCACTATCACGAAGAGAACCACTTGATATGATTAAAAGATTAAGACTGTAGTACAGGTGACTACTACTACTACTACTGACGATTACATTTTTAAGACTGCCATTTGGTAACTTCTTCTGTTCACTACATTTTTAAGACTGAAGATCGTTTGATAGTCTGGCTCTTTTTATACCCAAATTTCCCTGTGTATTTGATGAATTGTTACAATTTGCCATGCATTTGAAGCAACTATACGTTTTACCATGTATTTGAGGCAACTATACGTTTTACCATGCATTTGAGAAACCTTTGTTAGAGAAACACTTGCGTTGACTCAGCTTTTAGATCGCACGTGTTCACATCCTCTTAGTCATATGTTTTTAAAAATTTAATATTATAGTTTTTATGTTGTTGTTAATTATTTATAGTTATTACAATTCTTATTAACATTTTGTTATCAATTTGTTATTACAATTTGTTATTAACTTGTTACATTTTATTATTATCTTGTTATTATTTGTTACAATTAATTATTATTTTGTTATTATTGTTACAATTAATTATTATTATTTTGTTTTTAATTATTATTATTTATTGTTATTATCTTGTTATTATTAACTATTATTGTTGTTACTTTTATTACTATTTTGTTATTATTATTATAATTGCTTATTATTCTTATTTGGTTGTTATTGTTACATTAATTATTACTATTATGTTATTATAATAATTATTCTTTTTTAAACATTATTATTGTTTAAATCTAATTATTATTTTATTATTCTTATTATTACTATTTTCATTAATTAATAATTATTTATTATTGTTAATAATATGTTAATAACAATTATTTATTGTTATTCCCATTATTATTATTATTATTATATTCATTTTAATTCAAAATACTGTACTAAAACATTAGGAAGATTAGAATATTGCAATTAAAATTTTTTAGCAAACATCAGCAACAATCAAGTAAATTAAAAATTAATCATTTATTATTTCAAAGAAATTATTATTAGTCAATGATAAATATGAAAATAAAAGACGTATAATAAAAATGTGTTAATATAGTTTTAAGTTAATAAAAATAATCGTTTTACATTAGTTAAAAGAAATATTTATTTAATTAAAATTCAATTCCGTATTATTATTTTCATTACTACAACAATTGTATACATGATTCTTTATGTTTTTTATTATTGTGGATTATGTAAATGCAATATTATAAATAAAAAACCAAACGTCTAGCTTTGCCCATGGGGGGTCCGGTTTATCCCAGGGGTGGGGCAAACCGGCCGGTTGCAAAATTTTTTAAAGTTAACACAGCAACCAAACAATAAAAGATAAAGTATAGGTGTCTCTGGAAAAAAGTTGCGCAATTAAATGATCTTTTAAACAAGCTAATGGAAAATGAAATCGATTAGTTCATTTAGTCACAAGAGTAAAAAACCGTTAGGGGGTCTGGTTTGCCTCACTCTCTCC
Source organism: Leptopilina myrica (nomen nudum) (assembly GCA_032872475.1). NCBI lineage: Eukaryota > Metazoa > Arthropoda > Insecta > Hymenoptera > Figitidae > Leptopilina > Leptopilina myrica (nomen nudum). Next base: position 40,535,335 of record CM065459.1, on the reverse strand, counting down.
TATTTTATTTTCACTTTCTTTATATTATTTTCTTGACTTTTTAGTTATTAATGTAATTCAATAAAAAATAATAATTAATTAAATCAGTAAAATTAAGGCATTAATAACTTTCATAAATATTCTGTAAATTGATTTTTTTTTGTAACGGTCTTCATAGAATCATTTTGAGGAGTTGGTGGTAGAATCACTTTGGCACGATCACTTCTTGATTTTTTATAACTATCGGAGTAATTACCGTTGGCGTCACTATCAATTTCTGATATAACTAATGCTTGGAGCAATTTTTCTTTTCCTTCTTCAAATGTGCCTAAGAATAAAAATATAAGAAAAACATAGTTACCGTTCTGTAACTATAATTGATTTTTATTTTATCATTAAAAGTGTGAATATTTACTAGTTCTTTTTAAATAATTCTTTACTTCATACTGTTTCCAAGTTAAATAAGGGTCGACCAATTTTGAGATCATCAGATTTAATTTTGAAGCTCTCTCAGAAGGCGGATAGTAACACACGTTTTCATCGTTTCCAATATTGATGATCCATTTTGTGGGGACTAATACAACACCATCATATAACTCTACGACGGAAAACGACATATTTTTATTTTTAACCTTCTTTTATGATATAATTTAAATAAATCGCGCACTGAAAACTATTTGTATACGTCAAATCAGTTATTTGTTTCAATATAGTGAAGTATGGCAAAAGCTGCCAAATTGGAACAATTGCATATTGTTTCCTAGTAACGAACAATAAAATAATTCAATGTTGTTATTAAAACAAATTTAGTCCGCAAGATGTCACTTTTTCAAAAATATCATTTAGTTTAAATATTATTCAATTCTGTTAAAAGAAAAATTTAATATACGAAAATTATATTTAGATAACGGTTCGAATTATTATTTGAATTATATAAAAAGTTAAGTAATTACTTTTACACGTATATTTTTACAGAGGTATGGTTTTTTCATATTAATAACAAATAACATATTTAAAAAGAACAAAACCTGAATGTTCTATTTTTTCAATTTTTGAATATATTATTAGACTTTTTATTTGTGTTTACTTTTTTTAATTTCAGTTTTAATTTATACAACTTTTAAATTATTTTTTGTGCTTCTTTATGAGAATTAAATTTTTTATGTATTTATTTATCTGCAACAAAACTATATGTTTTACTTACAAAATTTCATCTATCTAAAATTCGTTCCCTAAAAACTGTTTAATTTTTGTTTCAAACTTGTTACAATTTTAATTAAAATTTTTTCTTTTTTGTCGCAATAATTTTTTACTGCTGAAAATATATTACTCAAAATAATTAATTATTTTGCTCGATTTAAGCAAAAGTATACTAAATTTAAGAACATTTTATTTGAAATAAAAATTAAAAAGAATTTGAGTCTAAAATCGTATAAAACTCAGGAAAATATTCATTTAATTAATCAAAATTTATTTTCAATTTTTTAATTGACTGTTATTATTTTATATATTGAACTTTCTTAAATCAAGAACACAATTGTAAATTAATTTGAGTAGAAGTAAAATTCAACATAAAAATTGAAATATTTTAAATTTATATTTATATATAATTGTATAGGTTTTTTCGTATTATTATTATTACTATTATTATTATTATTTGGCAGCTCCTGTTATTATGCCTAAAGTGAGTTCTTAGAATAGTTATTCAAACAGACATATTCGGCGATTAAGAAGCAATCTGACAAAAGTTAACTTAAAGTGCATAACTCATCAGAAACGAAACGAAGATTCAAGAAATCAAAATCTCGAAGATTTAAATATAAATAAATTTCTTTTCAATGAAAATGTGGATGATGAAAACGATTATATTTCTGCTGACATACCTTCTGAAAATAAAAATAGCCATATTTCTTGTAGTTAGTACATTTTTATATTTCTTTATTATGAAATATATGATAATTATACCTAACAGCAACGCCCATTCCAGGATATTCTACGAATCTCCTATAGTCACATTTGAAATTTAGGATATCTCTAAGATATCCACCAAAAACCTTAGCACATTTTACGAATTTTTAAAATTTGGAAATTTGAAGGATGTCCTTAGGATATCTTGTATATCCGAATGTTGTATGCTATATTATTATTAGAAGTGTAGGTAAAGCCCGAATGTTTCGAAAAAATAATGGGTTTGTGAATAAGCTTAACCGATATCGAGCTTTAATTAACAAAACTCAACCCAACTCGAAAGTGAAAAATCCTAAAATTATTCAATCGGATTTCGAGATTCGAGCTTTATATACACCTCTAATTATTATTACTTATTATCTTAACTAATTATTAATGTATTTACATTTTTTTATCTAGATGAGGAAAATGATGAAATTGACAATTCGTTTATTAACAAAATTAAAGAAGACAAAGAAGAAGAAGATTTATTAGGAAAACCAGAGGAAGTAAGAATAGAGAGTGGTATAGAAGTAAAAGAAGAAGGATAAAGTGAAAAAGAATACGAGGAAGATGATGAATTGGAAAGCATGTTAGATTTTGATTTTAAACTTAACGACGCACTGCTCGAACTTTATTAAAAACTCCTAGAAATATTAAAACATAAATTATGCCTGACGCCGGAGAATATTTGCACACAGGTTTGACGCGAGCTTTGCAGTCTATTTTAAAAAATCAAAAATTTAAAGAAACTTTAAAGAATAACTTGAATTTGTATATTAATATCGATGGATTGCCAATATACAAAAGTTTAAAGCATTCTTTATGGTTAATATTCTGTTAGGAAGTAAATTCTAAAAGTGTGTATCTAATTGGAGCTTACTTTGGTGAACATCACCCGAGTAATTCAAATGAGTTTTTGTCAAAATTTGTTGAGGAAGCAAAGGTTTTCTGCGAGTCAGTATCTTTGAAGATAGAAAAATTAATGTAAATATTTATAGTCTTATTTGTGATGCTCCAGCCAAAAGCTTAACATTAAAAGTAAAAGGTCACACTGGATATGACTGCTGTCTAAAATGCAAGATTAAAGGAGAAGGCATTCTACCATAGCAGATTCGAAAAAACAAGACAAGAAAAAGACATACAAGAGTATGTTTTCCTGGTGTTGGACCATTTGACAAAAGAACAGACTTGGAATTCGCTAGAAATGTATACGTGGGTACTTACCAACAAAGAGAAGCAACTATTTTAAGTCAAATCCCTAGATTTGGTGCTGTTTCCAATGTCCCAATTGACTATATGCACTTAGTCCTATTAGGAATAATTAAAAAACTGATTCTTTTATGGTTAGCAGGACCAGCTAAAGTCATACTTTCTGCATCGAAAATTGATAGTATTTCTATTAAATTAATAGAATTACAGATAAGTCAACCTAGTGAGTTTGCGAGAAGGACAAGATCATTAAAGGACATAAAGTTTAGGAAAGCAACAGAGTTTAGAAGTTTCTTATTATACACTGGAACTATTGTTTTAAAAAAGAATGTCGTATAACTTTCATAACTTACTTCATCTTTGTGAGGATGTTAAAAAATATGGACCTGTTGATAAATTCAGCGCATTCAAATTCGAAAATTATATGACATCGGTGGAAAAAAATTAAGAAAAACTAATAAACCTTTGCAACAATTAGCAAGAAGATATACCGAAGAACATGCTTTCGAAACAATGAATATCAATCAACCGGATATGATGTTAAAACACTCTTATTTTGAAGGTCCTTTGATTAATGATGACTTGAAGATAAAAAAGCAATAAAAAATAATAAAAAATGAATCTTTTTTGATTGATTGTTCTAGTTCTAGAAATAATTGTTTTCTATTAAAGGACGGATCAGTTGCAACGATCTTGAACATCATTGAGTCAGAGGATGGAAGTGTTTATTTAATAGGGAAAAAACACACTTTTGAGGGACCTTTATATACAACTCCTTGTAATTCAAATGATTATAATATTCAAAAAATTATAAACAGCAGCAATAAATCTTTCTGTTCATGGCCTCTATCTGAAGTAAAATCAAAAATGTGGAAGATATCTGAAACCAGAAAAGTGGCAGTCGTGTTTCCAGTATTACACATAACTTCTTGTTAACTAAAGTAATTTCAAAATATTTTTATTATTCTACTAATATTATTATTATTTTGAATAGTTTTAATTTTTAACTATTTTTTTATAAACGTACAAACAGTACGGAAAACTTCTAAAGAATCATTTTATTCAATACTAAAATACATGTTGAATATAGACAAATTGTGCCTGTCAGTAACTTATAAAATAAAAATTAACGAAACTTTTTTTTCAGATGCAAACAGTGAAATTTGGTCGGAAGGATTTTACATGTGATTCACAATTTATGTTAAATGCTATTTTAAGGAAATATTTTTTATTGAAAGTTAGAATCAAAGTCTAAGATATAAACTTTCTGTATAATTTAATTTTTTTCTAAAAATTATCTTAACTGTTTATTGTACAAAATATTTTATTTTATTAATAAAAAGTAGTTAGAGATATTACAGCATTTCGACGTAACTAGTTTAAGGAACTAATTCATATACTTATTGACAAAGAAAAATATTATAATATTATAATTTTTACTACTTCATTAATATTACAACCTTAACATTCATTATATGTTCTACAAAAATTTTCCCTTTATTAAAACGTATTATAAAATTGTTTACTTTATTACTTACTTGATTGTAATTAACCTCTTATGTTTAATAAAAAAATTGTTCTTGGAATAAAAATCGTTTTTATGTTAAAATAGATTTTTTTCTTCGCAAATATTGTTCCATTTTATATAATTTGAATACCACTGATTTTTAAATTAAAAATTTTTTTAATCAGTAAAAGTAAAAAAATAAAAATTACATTTTTAATGCAAACGAAATTTAACATCCACGTTCTTCAGAGTATTTGCAAATAATTTAAATAATAATTTTAGAGAGAATTATATAATATTTTAAAGTAATATTTTAACAATATTTCAAAGAAACATTGCAGCAATATTTCAGTGTCATGTTTCTGAGACATTTCAGAAAAATAGTTTTCTAAAAGTTCATCAAAATGTTGCTGCAATATTATTTTGCAATATTTCATAGGTCGGACATAGCAATATACCTAAAATATTACTGCAATATTACAAAGAAATATTTCAAACGCTAACATCTCGAGCTATTAAAAAACACACCCGCACAGAAACAGTTATAACTCGGTTAAAAATTAAGCTAGATGCTTTTTTTAAATTGCATTGGAAAGCTTATTAAATTTCCAATGAAATGCCACTATTTTAAGTTGTATTGCATAAATAGGAAGCGAGATATCATGTTGTGAAGACAAAAAAATAATTCTATTTTTTCGGAATTTCTTACTCTGACTCAATCGATGATTGAAAATTCTGCTTTGCACGGTCCGACTCTTTTTGTAATATCTCGGGAACCCGTAAATATTTTTTGCAGTTCTTGATCTCTATTTAAAGCTTAGGTTACAAGGAATAAATTGTAAAAGTAACAATTTTTTTACATAAACTTTGCTAAACTGTGCCAGGAGTCAAAGTCAGAGTAAGAAATTCCGAAAAAATAGAATTATTTTTTTGTCTTCATAACATGATATCTCGCTTCCTATTTATGCAATACAATTTAAAATAGTGGCACTTCATTGGAAATTTAATAAGCTTTCCAATGCAATTTAAAAAAAGCATCTAGCTTCATTTTTAACTGAGTTATCACTGTTTCTGTACGGGTGTGTTTTTTAATAGCTCGAGATGTTAGCGTTCGCACAATTTCGGATGGTAGTATATATATATATATATATATATATATATATCACCCGTATGCATCGACTGTACAAAATTGTAATTTCATATGACTCTGAGGTGATACTTAAGTTGCAGATGGCGCTACTAGTCATGTAAACCTAGTTTTGTCCCATTTTATATTTAAAACATTGAAAGTAACCGGACATAAAATAAGTTTGACAGGTTTTTTCGTTTTTTTACACTTATTATGAATTATTTGTTAAATAATTTATAAAAACGACAAAAACAAATAAAACAATAGCAAAGGGCAATAATGCGAGATGACATCGTTTTAAAAGCTGGACACAAAGTGTGTGCTCTACATTTTTCCGATGATGATATTTTATGGAAAAAAGAATTTAAAGGTCCTGATGGTTCTGTCCTTGGCGTAGTAAGTATGCACATGTACATTACCTTTTGTCTTTTTGTTTCAAAATATTATTTATGCAGATAAAACATTTAAATAAAGTAAGTAAAATCCTAAATTAAATAATAAATAATTTATATTAATATATACAATAAATCAAATAGGGTCGTATAAAATTCCCAGATTAAGACAAGGAGCTCTTATGATTAAATTTCCAGGTTGTCCTCAATATTTATCAAAACCAGAGCGAAACAAACGACTGCCTCCTAAAGAAAGACCAATGTTAGATAAACAGAAAGTTATCCTAAATAATAAAAAAACATTCTAAAAAAACGGAAAATACTTCGACCACTGATTTTATATATAATTATAACGAACAAACAGACAGTTAACTATGTGATGAAAATTTATTTAATAAGATTTTACTCGATAAGAAAATTGATAAACTTCCTTATTCTTGGTCAAGGCAGTTAATATTTTCAGATGACAATGATAAAAAAATTAAACTATATAAAATTATCAAATTTTCGCAGTGGAGTTGTTGATTTTTTAAATATGTAGAATTTACTGATTCCAAAAGGATATTAATTAAAAAAATTTAGAAGTCTAAATTTACGTTACAGGAAATCTACTTAATTTGGAAAAAATGGAAATTCAACAAAAAATATATAATATTATTATTTATATTATAATATTTATAATATTATTTAAGTTCATGACAAAAAATGCAAATTAAAAAAATAACAGAAAAATTGAAATATTCCTGGAAAAAGAATAGAAGATATTTTTTGCGCTTAAAGTACTTAAAACAATGGTTAGAAAAGGTTCAGAAAAAAATGAAAGAAATTTCAGAAAAATCTTTTGAGAACATTTTAAATGAAAGACAGTTTGCTGAAAATGAACGTATTGTTTTTTTTACAAATGCTTGCAGCGTCTAAGGTAAAAAATACAAAGCAGAGAAGATACTCCTTTTGCATTCGCGATCACCGGCCACTTATAGCTTTCTGAGGGATAATGGAATTTTACCCTTACCGTGCATTCGCACTGTAAGAAGGTACGTTGACATTTATTCTTGTACAGATTTAATAATAATATAAAGAAAAATAATTTAAATAAAAGAATAGTAAAAATAATAACAAATTAAAATAATTTTAATTTCAGCTACTTGTCAATGATTCAAACTCCTTGTGGTTTTGATCCCAATTTTTTTGTACTCTTTAAAAAACATATGACGGATTTACCGGCTTCAGCAAGACACGGATTGAATGCCGTAGACGAAATGGGCACCCGAAAAGGTCTACTTCTCGACTCGAAGTCTGTGTCCTACAAGGGACTAGAAGATTTTGGAGATGGGGCGAAAAAAGTTACTGAGCTGGCTGACCACGGATTGGTGTTATTAATTCAGCCACTGGATGCGGAGTTTGTTCAGCCAGTAGCTGTTTTTGCATTGAAAGGGCCGACCGATGGAGTAACCTTAGCAAGAATCATTCTTGAGGCAATAATAATGCTCGAACAAGCAGGAGCTAAAAAACATGGTGTCGTTTCTGATGGTCCTACTCCCAATAGGAAGTTCTCACCCTTTGGATCCAAATCGTAAAGTCTTTCTTTTTTCGGATACTCCACATTTAGTAAAAAATATTAGAAATAATTTATTTTCAAAAAAGGAACTTAAGGTATGCATTGAAATTATAAATACTATTCAAATAATAAAAAGTTATTCTAAAATCTACTAATAAGTAAATTCTTTCAGATGCATCCAGATGAATCTCCGATAAAATGGAAATATTTCATAAAAGTTTTCGAACATGCTAAATTGCAGTTTGGATGCAATAAAAAATGCCCAAAAATAACGGAAGGCCATATATACCCCCATAATTTATTAAAAATGAGGGTCTCTTTGGCAGTACAAGTGTGACATTATCAACAAACCGACGATGATCTAGAGGATTGCGAATCTAAAGCTGAGTTCTGTGAGAAAATTAATTCAATGTTTGACGCATTGAATCGCATGTCAAGATAGGAAGGATTAACTGCTGAATCCGAGGATATTAAAGTGCGTATTTTATTTTTAAATATTTTATAGGAAATAATAATTATTATTTTGATAAATAGGTAATGCAACAATCAATTAAGTGGCTTGATGATTGGGAAAATTTCGTTGGTTGTGGATATTTATCTACTGATGACTTTTTATCGACCAACACTGCACAAGGGCTGAGAATGACCCTTCACTATGCGATAGACTTTGTGCCTTATTTAATTAAAAAATTTGATTTTAAATCAGTGCGCACAGGAAAAATGAATCTGGACGCTTTAGAGGTAAGTAATTAATTCTTTATTTATGTTTGATATTAAATGCATGTATATGTTTTTCAAATTTTTTCTGAGCTTTATGTTTTACCATTTATATTGTTCTATTTATTTCTCTAATCTTTTACTTTCCTTTTCAAATTTTTCTGATATTTGACATGTTCGCATTTATTATTTCGGAGCACTAACTTGCTTGTTTTTATTTATGTGATTTATGTAGAGATTTTTTGGCATGATAAGGCTTGCCGGAGGTAGTAATGATCACCCATCAACGCCGACATTCCTACAAATTTATAAAATACTGTCCATCTTCAGTCTTCTAAAACTTCCAAAATTAGAGAATTGCACTGTACATGAAAATACGCATCCCAAATCTTTAATGTTAATTTCTAATTTGAAATCTATTTATTTTTTTGAAAATCAAGAGAAAAGTGCAATTTAAAAAATTCAGGAAACCTTAAATATTGTTCTCGAAAATGAAAATTCTGATTTTTGGGATTTTATAACAGCAAATGAAACTAATTATTCTACACCAGCAATTTTAGATTGTTTAAATTTCTTTACGACATCATCAGTCTGTATAGAACTAAAACCTTATTAAAAATGTGAAGCATGCTATAATGCGCTTTTTTCACATGAAAATAATGTTTCACCTGGTGATGGTCTAATTTATCCTAGCTCGTTTATTTCTAATTTTATTAAAAATTTAGAAATTCTCTATGTTAAATATCGAGAATGCAGCAATGTATTTGATTTAGTACTGCATAATTTATCTCTAAATAAACTCTCTTACTTTCCTTGTTCTGAGCATGTTTTGGATATATTGTCGTATATTACAAAAAGTACCTCAGTATTTGAATAAGGGAATATGTTCATCATATAAAAAGCAGATCAAAAAACTCACGTACAAAGTACATAAAAAATTAAGCAAATGTATATATGAGTAAAATAAAAATACCAACCTAAAAAATTGATATTTCAGCAAATTTATAAATTATTTGATTAAAATAAAAAATTTTATTATTTAGGATTAATTGCTTGTTTAAATTATTTACATCCAATAAGTTAATTTTTTTTAATTGTAAATATACTCCAATTAAAAGTAAGTATATAAATAATTATTATAAAATAGAATTGTTTATAATTTAATTTTTTAATTATAATTTATTATAATAATAACATTTTTCGTTACACAATGTCTTTCTGTTTCTGGTAATTAAGAAACTAAAACTGGTAAAATAATCTAAAACTGATAAAATAATCATTATATCCAAAGAGCTAGAATAATTTTAGAAGATATGTAGTGCTAAAAAATCAGTCGGGCTGAAGGAAGTAAAGTGTCTTGACGATTTTTGGATACACAATATCTTTCTGTTTCTGGTAATTAAGAAACTAAATATGGTAAAATAATCTAAAACTTATAAAATAATCATTATATGCAAATAGCTAAAATAGTCATTTTATGCAAATAGCTAGAATAATTTTAGAAGATATGTGGTGCTGTAAAATCAGTCGAGGTGAAGGAAGTAAAGTGTCTAGACGATTTTTGGATACACAATGTCTTTCTGTTTCTGGTAATTAAGAAACTAAATCTGGTAAAATAGTCTAAAACTGGTAAAATAGTCATTATATGCAAATAGCTAGAATAATTTTAGAAGATATGTGGTGCTGTAAAATCAGTCGGGGTGAAGGAAGTAAAGTGTCTAGACGATTTTTGGATACACAATGTCTTTCTGTTTCTGGTAATTAAGAAACTAAATCTGGTAAAATAGTCTAAAACTGATAAAATAATCATTATATGCAAATAGCTTAAATATTTTTAGAAGATATGTGGTGCTGTAAAATCAGTCGGGGTGAAGGAAGTAAAGTGTCTAGACGATTTTTGGATACACAATGTCTTTCTGTTTCTGGTAATTAAGAAACTAAATCTGGTAAAATAGTATAAAACTGGTAAAATAATCTTTATATCCAAAGAGGTAGAATAATTTTAGAAGAAATGTGGTGCTGAAAAATCAGTCAGGGTGAAGGAAGTAAAGTGTCTTGACGATTTTTGGATACACAATATCTTTCTGTTTCTGGTAATTAAGAAACTAAATCTGGTAAAATAGTCTAAAACTGATAAAATAATCATTATATGCAAAAAGCTAAAATAATTTTAGAAGTTATGTGGTGCTGTAAAATCAGTCGGGGTGAAGAAAGTAAAGTGTCTAGACGATTTTTGGATACACAATGTCTTTCTGTTTCTGGTAATTAAGAAACTAAATCTAGTAAAATAGTATAAAACTAGTAAAATAATCTTTATATCCAAAGAGTTAGAATAATTTTAGAAGAAATGTGGTGCTGAAAAATCAGTCAGGGTGAAGGAAGTAAAGTTTCTTGACGATTTTTGGATACACAATATCTTTCTGTTTCTGGTAATTAAGAAATTAAATCTAGTAAAATAGTCAAAAACTGATAAAATAATCATTATATCCAAAGAGCTAGAATAATTTTAGAAGATATGTGGTGCTGAAAATTCAGTCGGGGTGAAGGAAGTAAAGTTTCTTGACGATTTTTGGATACACAATATCTTTCTGTTTCTGGTAATTAAGAAACTAAATCTAGTAAAATAGTCTAAAACTGGTAAAATAGTCATTATATCCAAAGAGTTAGAATAATTTTAGAAGAAATGTGGTGCTGAAAAATCAGTCAGGGTGAAGGAAGTAAAGTGTCTTGACGATTTTTGGATACACAATATCTTTCTGTTTCTGGTAATTAAGAAACTAAATCAGGTAAAATAGTCTAAAACTGATAAAATAATCATTATATGCAAAAAGCTAAAATAATTTTAGAAGTTATGTGGTGCTGTAAAGTCAGTCGGGGTGAAGGAAGTAAAGTGTCTAGACGATTTTTGGATACACAATGTCTTTCTGTTTCTGGTAATTAAGAAACTAAATCTGGTAAAATAGTCTAAAACTGGTAAAATAGTCATTATATGCAAATAGCTAGAATTATTTTAGAAGATATGTGGTGCTGTAAAATCAGTCAAGGTGAAGGAAGTAAAGTGTCTAGACGATTTTTGGATAAACAATGTCTTTCTGTTTCTGGTAATTAAGAAACTAAATCTGGTAAAATAGTCTAAAACTGATAAAATAATCATTATATGCAAATAGCTTAAATAATTTTAGAAGAAATGTGGTGCTGAAAAATCAGTCAGGGTGAAGGAAGTAAAGTGTCTAGACGATTTTTGGATACACAATGTTTTTCTGTTTCTGGTAATTAAGAAACAAAATCTGGTAAAATAGTCTAAAACTGGTAAAATAGTCATTATATGCAAATAGCTTAAATATTTTTAGAAGATATGTGGTGCTGTTAAGTCAGTCAGAGTAAAGGAAGTAAAGTGTCTAGACGATTTTTGGATACACAATGTCTTTCTGTTTTTGGTAATTAAGAAACTAAATCTGGTAAAATAGTCTAAAACTGGTAAAATAATCTTTATATCCAAAGAGTTAGAATAATTTTAGAAGAAATGTGGTGCTGAAAAATCAGTCAGGGTGAAGGAACTAAAGTGTCTTGACGATTTTTGGATACACAATATCTTTCTGTTTCTGGTAATTAAGAAACTAAATCTGGTAAAATAGTCTAAAACTGATAAAATAATCATTATATGCAAATAGCTAAAATAATTTTAGAAGATATGTGGTGCTGTAAAATCAGTCAGAGGGAAGGAAGTAAAGTGTCTAGACGATTTTTGGATACACAATGTCTTTCTGTTTCTGATAATTAAGAAACTAAATCTGGTAAAATAGTCTAAAACTGGTAAAATAGTCATTATATCCAAAGAGTTAGAATAATTTTAGAAGAAATGTGGTGCTGAAAAATCAGTCAGGGTGAAGGAAGTAAAGTGTCTTGACGATTTTTGGATACACAATATCTTTCTGTTTCTGGTAATTAAGAAATTAAATCTAGTAAAATAGTCTAAAACTGATAAAATAATCATTATATCCAAAGAGCTAGAATAATTTTAGAAGATATGTGGTGCTGAAAAATCAGTCGGGGTGAAGGAAGTAAAGTGTCTAGACGATTTTTGGATACACAATGTCTTTCTGTTTCTGGTAATTAAGAAACTAAATCTGGTAAAATAGTCTAAAACTGATAAAATAATCATTATATGCAAATAGCTTAAATATTTTTAGAAGATATGTGGTGCTGTTAAGTCAGTCAGAGTAAAGGAAGTAAAGTGTCTAGACGATTTTTGGATACACAATGTCTTTCTGTTTCTGGTAATTAAGAAACTAAATCTTGTAAAATAGTCTAAAACTGATAAAATAATCTTTATATCCAAAGAGTTAGAATAATTTTAGAAGAAATGTAGTGCTGAAAAATCAGTCAGGGTGTAGGAAGTGAAGTGTCCTGACGATTTTTGGATACACAATATCTTTCTGTTTTTGGTAATTAAGAAACTAAATCTAGTAAAATAGTCTAAAACTGATAAAATAATCATTATATCCAAAGAGCTAGAATAATTTTAGAAGATATGTAGTGCTAAAAAATCAGTCGGGCTGAAGGAAGTAAAGTGTCTTGACGATTTTTGGATACACAATATCTTTCTGTTTCTGGTAATTAAGAAACTAAATATGGTAAAATAGTCTAAAACTTATAAAATAATCATTATATGCAAATAGCTAAAATAGTCATTTTATGCAAATAGCTAGAATAATTTTAGAAGATATGTGGTGCTGTAAAATCAGTCGAGGTGAAGGAAGTAAAGTGTCTAGACGATTTTTAGATACACAATGTCTTTCTGTTTCTGGTAATTAAGAAACTAAATCTGGTAAAATAGTCTAAAACTAGTAAAATAGTCATTATATGCAAATAGCTAAAATAATTTTAGAAGATATGTGGTGCTGTAAAATCAGTCGGGGTGAAGGAAGTAAAGTGTCTAGACGATTTTTGGATACACAATGTCTTTCTGTTTCTGGTAATTAAGAAACTAAATCTGGTAAAATAGTCTAAAACTGATAAAATAATCATTATATGCAAATAGCTTAAATATTTTTAGAAGATATGTGGAGCTGTAAAATCAGTCGGGTTGAAGGAAGTAAAGTGTCTAGACGATTTTTGGATAAACAATGTCTCTCTGTTTCTGGTAATTAAGAAACTAAATCTGGTAAAATAGTATAAAACTGGTAAAATAATCTTTATATCCAAAGAGTTAGAATAATTTTAGAAGAAATGTGGTGCTGAAAAATCAGTCAGGGTGAAGGAAGTAAAGTGTCTTGACGATTTTTGGATACACAATATCTTTCTGTTTCTGGTAGTTAAGAAACTAAATATGGTAAAATAGTCTAAAACTGATAAAATAATCATTATATGCAAAAAGCTAAAATAATTTTAGAAGTTATGTGGTGCTGTAAAATCAGTCGGGGTGAAGGAAGTAAAGTGTCTAGACGATTTTTGGATACACAATGTCTTTCTGTTTCTGGTAATTAAGAAACTAAATCTAGTAAAATAGTATAAAACTAGTAAAATAATCTTTATATCCAAAGAGTTAGAATAATTTTAGAAGAAATGTGGTGCTGAAAAATCAGTCAGGGTGAAGGAAGTAAAGTGTCTTGACGATTTTTGGATACACAATGTCTTTCTGTTTCTGGTAATTAAGAAACTAAATCTAGTAAAATAGTCTAAAACTGATAAAATAATCATTATATCCAAAGAGCTAGAATAATTTTAGAAGATATGTGGTGCTAAAAATTCAGTCGGGGTGAAGGAAGTAAAGTGTCTTGACGATTTTTAGATACACAATATCTTTCTGTTTCTGGTAATTAAGAAACTAAATCTGGTAAAATAGTCTAAAACTGGTAAAATAGTCATTATATCCAAAGAGTTAGAATAATTTTAGAAGAAATGTGGTGCTGAAAAATCAGTCAGGGTGAAGGAAGTAAAGTGTCTTGACGATTTTTGGATACACAATATCTTTCTGTTTCTGGTAATTAAGAAACTAAATCTGGTAAAATAGTCTAAAACTGATAAAATAATCATTATATGCAAAAAGCTAAAATAATTTTAGAAGTTATGTGGTGCTGTAAAGTCAGTCGGGGTGAAGGAAGTAAAGTGTCTAGACGATTTTTGGATACACAATGTCTTTCTGTTTCTGGTAATTAAGAAACTAAATCTGGTAAAATAGTCTAAAACTGGTAAAATAGTCATTATATGCAAATAGCTAGAATAATTTTAGAAGATATGTGGTGCTGTAAAATCAGTCAAGGTGAAGGAAGTAAAGTGTCTAGACGATTTTTGGATAAACAATGTCTTTCTGTTTCTGGTAATTAAGAAACTAAATCTGGTAAAATAGTCTAAAACTGATAAAATAATCATTATATGCAAATAGCTTAAATAATTTTAGAAGAAATGTGGTGCTGAAAAATCAGTCAGGGTGAAGGAAGTAAAGTGTCTAGACGATTTTTGGATACACAATGTTTTTCTGTTTCTGGTAATTAAGAAACAAAATCTGGTAAAATAGTCTAAAACTGGTAAAATAGTCATTATATGCAAATAGCTTAAATATTTTTAGAAGATATGTGGTGCTGTTAAGTCAGTCAGAGTAAAGGAAGTAAAGTGTCTAGACGATTTTTGGATACACAATGTCTTTCTGTTTTTGGTAATTAAGAAACTAAATCTGGTAAAATAGTCTAAAACTGGTAAAATAATCTTTATATCCAAAGAGTTAGAATAATTTTAGAAGAAATGTGGTGCTGAAAAATCAGTCAGGGTGAAGGAACTAAAGTGTCTTGACGATTTTTGGATACGCAATATCTTTCTGTTTCTGGTAATTAAGAAACTAAATCTGGTAAAATAGTCTAAAACTGATAAAATAATCATTATATGCAAATAGCTAAAATAATTTTAGAAGATATGTGGTGCTGTAAAATCAGTCAGAGGGAAGGAAGTAAAGTGTCTAGACGATTTTTGGATACACAATGTCTTTCTGTTTCTGATAATTAAGAAACTAAATCTGGTAAAATAGTCTAAAACTGGTAAAATAGTCATTATATCCAAAGAGTTAGAATAATTTTAGAAGAAATGTGGTGCTGAAAAATCAGTCAGGGTGAAGGAAGTAAAGTGTCTTGACGATTTTTGGATACACAATATCTTTCTGTTTCTGGTAATTAAGAAATTAAATCTAGTAAAATAGTCTAAAACTGATAAAATAATCATTATATCCAAAGAGCTAGAATAATTTTAGAAGATATGTGGTGCTGAAAATTCAGTCGGGGTGAAGGAAGTAAAGTGTCTAGACGATTTTTGGATAAACAATGTCTTTCTGTTTCTGGTAATTAAGAAACTAAATCTGGTAAAATAGTCTAAAACTGATAAAATAATCATTATATGCAAATAGCTTAAATATTTTTAGAAGATATGTGGTGCTGTTAAGTCAGTCAGAGTAAAGGAAGTAAAGTGTCTAGACGATTTTTGGATACACAATGTCTTTCTGTTTTTGGTAATTAAGAAACTAAATCTGGTAAAATAGTCTAAAACTGGTAAAATAATCTTTATATCCAAAGAGTTAGAATAATTTTAGAAGAAATGTGGTGCTGAAAAATCAGTCAGGGTGAAGGAAGTAAAGTGTCTTGACGATTTTTGGATACACAATATCTTTCTGTTTCTGGTAATTAAGAAACTAAATCTGGTAAAATAGTCTAAAACTGATAAAATAATCATTATATGCAAATAGCTAAAATAATTTTAGAAGATATGTGGTGCTGTAAAATCAGTCAGAGGGAAGGAAGTAAAGTGTCTAGACGATTTTTGGATACACAATGTCTTTCTGTTTCTGATAATTAAGAAACTAAATCTGGTAAAATAGTCTAAAACTGGTAAAATTAACTATATTAAAGTCCGTAGTCTGAAATTCTGTCTGTCAGAGTATGAG
>CM065459.1:40490184-40518467 GCA_032872475.1 Leptopilina myrica (nomen nudum) | reverse complement strand
TTTCTTTCTTTTAACTAAACCCCGATTACAAGAAATGGGGATGTGATTTTTTGTGACACTTCACCGTAAGGTTACGCAATCTTAATTCTCTGTAACTATAATTTCTTTGAAAGATATTTAAAAATGAAATTTATGTAACTATATTCAAGATCAAATTTCTGTAACCAAATTTCTGTAATTATTTTCGCAAAAACTTGAAAAAGTGTAAAAGTTTACAAATACTTCCACTTCACCGCAATATTTTAAACTTAATCTCCGTAATTAGTTTTCCGAAATTAAAGAAAAATGGAAATTTTCCAAATCAATTTTGCTTTATAAAAATATTTAATTCTGTAATCAAATTTCTGAAATTTGAAAACTGAAAATTTTCAAATAAATTTCACTTTGCAGAAATATTTAATTTCTGTAATTAATTGCCCCGAAATTTAAAAAATTGAAAATTTTCAAATAAATTTCACTTTACAGAAATATGTAATTTCTGTAATTAATTATCCCGAAACTCGAAAAATTTTAAAATTTTCAAATTAATTTCACTTTACAGAAATATTTAATTTCTGTAATTAATTTTCCTGAAATTTCAGAAACTGGAACTTTGTGATCGATTTTAAATCACCGTAATACTTAGAGAAAGGAACTTTCTGCTAAAGCATAAAAGCAGAATTCTGCTCGAAAAATTTTAAATGTCTTGAAATGTCTAAAAACCATATAAAACTTTTTTTTTAATAGAAATTATATGAAATTAAATCAGCAGAAAAAAGCATAATTTTATCATTTTAGCAGCAAAATTTTTATGTGCTAAATATGCCGCCAAATTGATAGTTTTCAGCCGATTTTCAGCAGAAATAGAGCAGAATTTGAAGATTCAATAGTTATTCTATTTAATTTGGGCTTCTAAACATGACTGAAATTGAATTTCAATTTAATTTAAGAAAAAGTTAAAGAAAAATTTAAAAACAGTTAAAATTTAAAGCAAATTTAAAAAGAATTTAAAACTGTTTTTAACAGTGAATAAAATTAAAAAAAAATAAACTACTTAGTGTAATAAATTACCATATATGCATAATTAAAATCGCTGTATTCATTTCCTAAACATTTTTATTTTATTACTATTTGGTTTAGTATTAATGTTTTTATAATAACTAAATTTCAAATATTTATTGGGCCAATATAAAGACAAATTACATTAACTAATTTCATATTATTTATCACTTATTACATAATCAGTTATCATAGATAAACTCTACTGTATTTTAGCTTAATCAAGCAAATTACTTCATATTTAACTAGCATATATAAAGCAAAATTGTTAACTAACTAAAGCCGAATTTCAGCAGAATTGAGCTATTTGTTTCAGAATAATTTGACCTCTCAAAAGAGCAGAAAGTTCTTTTCTCTAGTAATACTCTAAATTTTAAATTTTCTGCTGTGAAATTTCTCAATTTTGTTTTACGTGACTACCTCCTGTTTCACGGAATTTTTCTGTAACCCTTCCTTGTGAAGTATTGAAAAATTAATTCTGTAACTGTCTGTATATAATTATTTTGTGAAGAGTAGCAAGGGCTATTCTGCCAATAAGTCAGACGGAGAGAGGTATAGTGCAAATGTACTGGTCTAGCCTGCTTGAGAATACGAATGATCGCACAAATCAGAGACTCAACAGGACGGAGAGCGCGTTATAGGAGTGAGCGAGAGCGAATATGGTACCAGCGCGTAAGGAACAGAGGGGAAGCACGATGCTGTGCTCGCGCGCTTTACACACTACTACTAACCCGACACCGTGAGTAACACTCACGCACACCAAGTAGACGCCGGTAGGACGCTAGCACATGGCGAGAAAAGGAAAATTTACACACGAAATTTTTTATACACTGAATCGAATTTGTTTTTTAATTACTTACTCGGTCGATGACACGACAGGACCTATCCACACGAGGTTGAGGTGTAAGCGGATGGCACAATGCACCACACACAAGAGTTCTGGTTTTATAACCAACTCGAAAATAACTAAAACTATTAAACAAAAGAACCAAAAAATAACTATTAACAAAACAGTAACTTTTTTTTTTAAAACAAAAGTAAGAAAAAGAATAACGGCACTGTAGCGGGTAATTAATTAATAATTGATTAATAATCAATCGAGACTGTAGCGCGAGAATTTCCAGGAAACTTATTTAAATGGTGAAAAACAAGACTATTCAATTTAGAATCCGGAAAACTAATGGCCATGGCGTCAACCACTTGTTAGGGCTACGGTCATTCCTTGGGTGAGGGGGGATGTCCCCACTTGCGAATTTCCCCCAAAATTTTCCATAATCTTGAGGTAGGGTCAATTCATATGAACACTTAGTTTTTCTATATTCGCCCTTATAGAGGACGAATTCAAATTAAAATTAAAGAATAATAGTAAATTTGTAAATAAGTAGACAATTAATTTCGTCAATTCGATAGAGGCGAAATATAATTAACAACACAAGTTTACCAACTTAGGTCGTTAATATTGACTTTTAATAATTCTAAGCAAAAATGAAGGTGACTGTAACAATGACTAATATATTAAAATTTGAAATAAACAATTTTTTGAAGCAAACCACTGAGGCTAAAATGAAATTACACAATATTATGGTCAATAGCAAGATAATTATCACTTTTGTGAGAAATAAAACTTCTTAATTAAAACTTTTACTGGGATAGAGAAAAATATTAATTGAGGAAAATAAAATTTTATTCCGATTTTTTTTTCTTTTACAAAAAAATACTATCTATTATAATGTAACTTTGCGAGTCAAATTAAGACTTATGTACAGGAATAAATAGATAAATGGATTTTTTCTTTTGTAATATTAAAGATGAGTTAACTACTTTTTTTTCATTTTTTGATTCTCTGTAACGTACTTTAACATTATGGCTAGAAGGAATTTTCTCTGAAAACTCCCTTTTTTTCTTTTTCACTGAACTACCTTCTCAAAAATATTAACTTGTGCGCCCCACGTTGGGCGCCAAATTGTAACGCTTTTTATCTACACTCTACAAGGAAACTTGGATATCGAACATTAAAAAAACCAATTATTAGTAAATCAATAATAATTTTAGAACTACAATTTTAAGCATACTGTAACGAAATCTAGAGACAATTTTACATAACCAAAATTCTAAATTTAGCGGCATTTTAACTTTTAACTAAGAAAACGTTACTTGTGCTATCTAGTCCCTTCTAGTTTGTCTAAGCGGTCTCCGGTAGGGCGCCAGACAACTTTTGTATCGCTGGTATTGTGAACCGGACTAAAACATTACTAATAACAAAATCTTAACAATAAATAATATTCAAAACTTAATTAAGACCGATTAAACAAACTCTATTAGTAACTAGATTTTTCGCACGTGCCGGTGCTAGTCAGCTATGCTGGTCGTGGAGAGAGGGGTGGATGTCGTATTTAATATAGAGAAGGTAGTGCTAAACATGGTGACAATATAAAAATAAATTAACAACCAAATAGATGATAATAATAATAATAACATAAATTGTATTAATGAAATCCAATTTACAAATTACAATAAATCGTGATAATTATCTGGTTATCCATGATTAGTAATAAAAATAATAAAATATCATAACCAGGACTATTTGAGTATTTTGAATCATGATAAAAAACCATAAATGATATAAACAACTTACATATTCTGTATCGATGATTAGTTGACTCGTGATAGGGATCATAGTTTTGATTTATGCTTTTAATTCGTTATTTATTAAAGAAATGTTAACTTAAGAATTAATAGAATTATTACTTTAACAAAAATTCACTATTTAACAACTGTAACTTAATTAAACACCCAATAATTTAACACCAGGTTTGTGTTAAAATAACACAGTTTAAAACTAGAAACAAGAAATTATCGTCAAAAATTTATTCTACGCGCGCTGCTGGTACACGCCCAGGCAAGCAAACGCTGCAATAGTACGCCCCGCCTACCGTCTCACTGAGCTTTCACGTCCAATAGCAAAGCGCAGTTTTTGATTTTTTAATTGCGATTTACGGAAAAACGACTGAAAATTTTAAAAAGTGCAAAGGACTTTTCGTCTCAGTTTTTTCAGTAGATTATGCCCCTTTAATATGTACACCCTCGACCGGGACACCCTGTATATATATATATGGGGCATTTCATGTCAAGTGATCAAGGTGGAGAAAAATTTTTCTCCAATCGTAGCAAAACTTGGGACATTCTAGTCCCACTTTACCATTTATATGTCCTTTTAGGAAAAAACCTCAGCTTTCGTTTAAAAAAAAAAAAAAAAAAAAATTGGGTCTTTCTCCCCCAAAAATTGAAATTTATTTTTAATTTTGATTTTTTTGGGTCAAAAAATTTTTTTTTTTAAAATGCTTATTTCCAATCGAAAGAGCATGAAAGAACCTTTCCAAAATGTACTTTGCCAAATTCGTATGTTTAATTGTTTAAGAGTAAAAAATTATTGAAATAAGCATTGCACCAAAAGACCCCTTGATCACTTGACGCGGAATCCCCCATATATATATGTACAGTAAAACGTACAAATGCCTTCCCCCAGAAGTTGCTTCTGAAAATTGAGTGCGTACGGTGCTACTTGTATTTTTATAGTCCATGTTCAAACAGCTGTCACAAATGTTTTGGTGTCATCGTTGTAAACATTAAACAGTTTGTCTAACCAAAAGTGAAAAATACATTCAAAGTTTTAAAAAATTGCATGGGATGTTACAAAAAAAGTTAGTGCCTAAAGTGTGGTGACAAATACCTTGATATGGGTGGTGAGTAGAAAATAATGTTTATAATAAAAAACTAAATTTTAAAAATGTTTAGGTTAAAAAAAGTTAATAACACTTTAAACATAAATAATTTTTTTTTAATTGATTGATTTAGTAAATAATTTAAATATCAACAAAAATTAAATAAATATTTAATTAAAAGAAATATAGATGTCAAGTAGGAACTTTTTTTCAATTCATAGCTTTTAAAAATAATAAAATTAAAATTTTTATTAATTACATTTTTTTATTTTTTTCTGCATTGAATATTTTTATCATTTTTTGAAAAATACGAATCAATTTCTCGTTTTTTACACGAATCAATAATGTTTTTTTTCATTCAGAAATATTTTTTTTATAAGCGGAAAAATGGAATAAAATATATTTTGTGATTGTCACGGCGGTGGTGAGGCGCAAGGGGATTGTTCCCATTGCTCCCATGTAAAATTTTGCATGTTTGCAACCTCAAAAAAATATTTCAGTTTCATAATTTTTATCGAAAAAACAATATATGAGCGATTCCATGTCAAGTGATCAAGGGGTATTACGGTGCAAAGTTTACTTTAATAATTTTTAACTCTTAAAGAATTAAATAAAAAAATTTGTCAAGGTACAGTTTCAATAGATTTTTTGATGCACTTTCGATTAAAAGTAAGGATTTAAAAAAAAAAATTTTGACCACAAAAAAAATCAAAATTAAAAATAAATTTGACTTTTTGGGGGGGAAGGATACGATTTATTTTCTTTTAAACGAAAGCTGAGGTTTTTTACTAAAAGGATATATAGGTGAAAAAGTGGGCCTAGAATGTTTAAACATTGAAAAAAATAGTTTTCTACTGACCGCAGCGTTGCGGACTGCCGCGCGATACGGTTTTAACATGGGTTTTCGCCCCTGTAAGTAGAAAACTCCTTTTTTTTAGTGTTTAAACATTCTTGGCCCACTTTTTCACCTATATGTCCTTTTAGTAAAAAACCTCAGCTTTCGTTTAAAGCAAAAAAAAAAAGAAAAAAAATCGTATCCTTCCCCCCAAAAAGGTCAAACATTTTTTTTAAATGCTTACTTTTAATCGAAAGAGCATAAAAAAATCTATCGAAACTATACCTTTTAACAAATTTGTTTATTTATTTCTTTAAGAGTTAAAAATTATCAAAGTAAGCTCTGTACTGTGAACCCCCAAAACTTTCACCCCCTCCTCCTAGGAAAATATTGGGCTAAATGAAAAAATATTTTCACCAAAAATTACTATCTATTAGTACTACAAAAGCCTCAAGTTTAGGCACGATTGGAGAAAAAATTTTCTGTACCTTGATAATTTGGCATGAAATCGCTCATATTTATTTTATTCAAAGAAAAAAAACATTCAAAAAAGATGTAAAAATTAATGGTATAATTTTTTTTAAGCTTGAAATATTAAAAATGTATTTAATTAATTTTTTGAAAAAGTGATAAAAATCATTACACAGCATAGTCGACATATAGTTGGTACGACTGGAATATTAGTATATTGTCAGAGTTAAGTCAAGTATACAGATCAAATTTGTATTTTTTTGAGGTTGTGTGTTGTTGCGATGTTGCCACATTTTCATGTGTTTTTGTGTCTCATACTTATACAATCATTACTGTTCTGAAAATTAAAACCCTAATACTTTTTTTCTAAGATTTATTTGAGCTCCCATAAGAGCCTATATTAAATTGCAAATTTATTATATTTTTTTAAGAAAAAACTACTTGGTAAAAAATTCTGAAAAATCATATGCATCTAAAATAATAAAAAGAACAAACTGTCAAATTTTTATAAAATTCTCTCATTTCCTTTTATTGCTGATAACAATTATTAACTCTATTAGAACAGGTTATTTTTAAATTAGCTTTCACTATTTCTAAAAAATTTTTTTTAATGAAAATCCTAAAATTTTACCTCAAAAGTAGTAACATTTAATCTGTGAATAATAATTTTTTAATAATAAATTGTAGTACGCTGGAATTTGTTTTTATTTTACTAAAATATTCTTTTTTATGTTTATTTAAATAACTGAAAATTTTTCAGCATCAGTAAGCGGAGGCCATACAAAAGTTACATGAAGCAGCTGAATTAATTGATGCCGAAAATCTAATGAAGAAAACAATGTGGGGACAATTTTGGTTATTGCATCAACAATTTTCCAAAAATAAAGCACTACGTATCCATGGCACGCGAGACTGTCAAATGCGAAAAATGCGTTGTCATTGGTCTTAAATCAACAGGCCAAGTACGTACCCTTGAACAATTTTTCCACGTCTCTACTGCAAAGTAAGCTTTTCATAATTTTTTCTCAAGTATTTAAATTTTTAATTTTTCTCATCAGATCTTATTTTATCATGACAACTGTTCAAATTTTGATAAGTATTATAATTGATTCCATATTTTTTAAACAGAGGAGAATTGCAGTCAGTGATGGAGAAACATTTTCCTTCACCAGATTGTAACCGAATTCGTCATATAACACTGGCACACAAAAAAAATTGATGCTCTGAGCTTTTGATCAGACTATGACTACTTTATGTTTTCGGGGTCGCTGAAAACGAATCTGAAGTTCATTTAACCCCATCACGTCAGGGTTTTGAGATAACCTCAAAAAACTCAAAATTTGACCCTAAAATTGTTTAATCTTCAAAAATTTTTATTTTTAAGTCTCACTATCACTACTGTATGTTTATGGGGTCGCTGAAACCGAATCTGGAGTTCATTTAACCCCATCACGTTAGGGTTTGGAGATAACCCCCGAAAAATTTCAAAATTTGACCCTAAAATTATTTTAACCAGAAAAATATTTATTTTTATGTCTTACTATCACTATTTTATGTTTTTGGAGTTGCTGAACCCGAATCAAAACTTCATTTAACCCCAGCATGTCAGGGTTTTAAGATAACAAAAAAAACTTAACATTTGACCCTAATGTTTTAATCAATTCTTTTAATCATGAAGAAGAATATTTATTTTTATGTCTTACTATCACTAATTTATGTTTCTGGGGTTGCTGAAACCGAATCTGAAGTTCATTTAACCCCATCACGTCAGGGTTTTGAGATAATCTCAAAAAACTCAAAATTTGACCCCAAAATTTTTTAATCAACAAAAATTTTTATTTTCATGTCTTAATATCACTACTCTATGTTTTTGGGGTTGCTAAAACTGAATCTGAAGTGTATGTAACCCTATCACGTCAAGGATTTCAGATGACTGTAAAAAAACTTAAAACATGACACAAAAAAAATTTTTATCAAGAACTTTTTAAAATAAATTTTGAGTTTTTTGAGGTTATCTCAAAACCCTGACGTGATGGGGTTAAATGAACTTCAGATTCGGGTTTAGCAACCCCAAAAACAAAAAATTAGTGGATAGTAGAAAATAAAAATTTTATTTTTTGTGGCAAATTTTGAGTTTTTTTGAGTCGAAAGATCTCAAAACGCTGTCGTGATGGAGTTAAATGAACTTTAGGTTCAGGTTCAGCAACCCCAAAAACATTAAGTAGTGATAGTAAGACATGAAAATAAATATATTTCTGGTTAAAAAAATTTTAGGGTCATATTTTGAGTTTTTTCAAGGGTTATCTCAAAACCCTGACGTGATGGGGTTAAATAAACTTCAGATTCGGTTTCAGCGACCCTAAAAACATAAAGTAGTTATAGTAACACTTAAAAATAAAAATTTTTGTTGAGTTAAAAATTTTGTGGTCAAATTTTGAGTTTTTTTTAGGTTATCTCAAAACCCTGACGTGATGGGGTTAAATGAACTTCAGATTCGGTTTCAGCGACCCTAAAAACATAAAGTAGTTATAGTAAGACTTAAAAATAAAAATTTTTGTTGATTAAACAATTTTGGGGTCAAATTTTGAGTTTTTTGAGGTTATCTCAAAACCCTGACGTGATGGGGTTAAATGAACTTCAGATTCGTTTTCAGCGACCCCGAAAACATAAAGTAGTCATAGTCTGATCAAAAGCTCAGAGCATCAATTTTTTTTTGTGTGCCAGTGTAATTGTTCATTTGACACAGACTCAGAGTTTAGCGGAAGTTGAGTGAATCTGCAGTGGTTCGAGCCTTGTCATCGGAGGAAGAGATTTTAGAGGAGATACGCAATGGAAGGACACAGTTCAGGCTCGGAATTTAAATTAACATGCAACAAAAGTGAAAAGGGCAATAAATCCGACGTTAGTGACTCTGACGTAGGTAAAAAGTAAAACAAAATTTTAATTTGATACCATTTTTTAAAATAAATTAATTTAATTTAATTATTTTCTTAATATCTGATCTTGCCTGTTAATAATGTTTCGCTTTTATTGTCGCCAAGCGTCTCGAGAGGGAAATATTTTTATTTTCTGTGATTTTTTTAAAGGTATGAACAGACATTGGTTCCTTCACCGCAAGATTTTCGAGAAGATTTCTTCAAGGATGTTGCTAAAGCTCTTCTATGAGCGGGATTAATTTGCATAGTGATAGTATAACGGTTTCAAAAAGTTTTTTTTGACTGATTTCAATTAATTAACGGATATTATTTTTGTCTTCAATGCAAATTTAAAATAAAAATTTGTTTGAACATATTGAATTTCATCCATGAAAGTTTAAGTTGAAAAAATTTTTAATTATTCTTTAAACATTCTTAATTTATATTCTGAAGTGAAAAGTAATAAAAAATTCCAATAGGAATTGACAACAAAAGTTAATTTTTTTATTTTAAAATCCTTTTACAAATGTAGTGTTTTTTTTTATATAAAATGCTAGATGAAATATTTGTTTTAATCTACATGTTTTGAAAAGACGAATCATGTGGTTTTCATTAATTTACCGAAAATTTAAGTGTTTGATTTAATTGGTTCTTTAGAAAAAAGAAAAGAGCACATTTTGTCGGTGCTTTGTAAAAGTATTCCGTATTTTTAAAATGGAGTGGGAAAAAATTTAAAACCTCTTCCTTTTTCATCTTTAACGTGCGCTGCATTGGAAAAAATTCTTATCTGTATAACTTCCCAGATGAATCAGAGATATTAATGTTAGAGTCTTTGATTTTTTTGTAGTCTTCGAAATTAAGAAATTCGAAACAATGAAAATTTTGATATTCCCTCAAATTATTCAGAACAAAAACTGTTAAAAAATTTTCAATAATTTTAATTTCTATTCTTTTCCTTTAAAAGAAACAAAAAAATTGTATCCGCAATCGTTATTCTTGTGAAAAACGGTTTATTTATGGAAAAACGTCTTTTTTAGAAAAGGACGCATATTGTCGGTTTTTTGCAAAAGTATTCAGTATTTTTTAAATGGGAGGGAGGAAAAATTTAAAATCTCTTGATTTTTCATCTCTAAGGTGCCCTGGACTGCAAACAATTACTATCTGAATAACTTCCCAGAAGAACCAGAGATATCACAATTAATTGGTATCACAATC
The DNA here is from genome assembly GCA_032872475.1 of Leptopilina myrica (nomen nudum). NCBI lineage: Eukaryota > Metazoa > Arthropoda > Insecta > Hymenoptera > Figitidae > Leptopilina > Leptopilina myrica (nomen nudum). The sequence continues at coordinate 40,508,271 of CM065459.1, read as the reverse complement.
TTTAATTCCGTTTTTCTCGAAATGAGGTATTTGTCACTATAAACTTTGAAATTCTGTAACTCATTGAATTTTTTACCAAAAAAGTTGTATGACCACTCAAAATTTTCGTAATTTTGCAAGGAATTCGCCCATATAGATAAGTCCAATAGTGCCAAAATGGGCCCTTTTCATGTGGACGTCCACATTTAGAAACAAATTAACATTTTACAGTTTTGGGAGACACATTTTAGAAATTCTTCATTAATATAAAAAGTTTGAAAAATTATAAAAAATATAAATCAATGGTAAATGGAAAAATTCATGTTTATTGGAATTGATTTCTAGTTTTAAGATAGTATTTAGGATTAATTTTATGATCATATTCAGGACCTGTTTGATGACTAATTTTTGGACAGAATCGGGATGAAGTTTAAGTATTAAATTGAGGACTTATTTGAAGATTAGTTTTATGATCAGTTTGAGGATTAGTTTTAGAATCGAATTGGGTACTTTTTAGGGTTCCGTACACCTTCGGTGTAACGGCGGAACCCTATTGGTGAGACTCTTGCGTTCGTAGCCAAATCGTTTCCCCCCCCCTAGCGGCTAAACTATTTGACCTAAAGAGCTCAAATTTGGCCCAGATATGTATTTTCACTCGTAGATTACAGGAAAAATGTAGAAAATTTGATTGGAGGTGATGGTCATAGCGTTGTCAAGGAAATAAATAGATTTTTGGCCAAAAATGCGTAAAAAGTGACCATTCCCCCCCTTAACTTCTAAACTATTCAACATGGAGAGCTAATATTTGTCATACTGGTGTATTTTAATGCGAATATTACATGAAAAATATAGAGAACTTGTTATGTAGTAATGACCATAACGTTGTCAAGGAAAAACTGAAAAATTTTTGAATAAACGTTTTTTCCCCATAACTTTTACATTATTTAATCTAATTAGCTAAAAATTGGTATGGTAGTGTATTTTCACACGCTGATAACAAAAAATTTTGAAAAAAAAATTAAATTTTTTTTTCTCTTTTGTACTACATAATTTAAATATTGGTGTACGGAACCCGCCATTTCAGTGTCAAAACCAATGGTTTTTTTGAAGTTCATATACGTTTGAAGTTTATATTTAGGACGTGCTTAAGAACTAGTTTTTGGTTCAAATTCAGTAGGTGTATGACGACTAGTTTTCGGAAAAGATTGTAAACTTCTTTGGGGAGTAGTTTTAGAATCATATTGAATATTTTTTGAAAATTAGCTTCAAAACAAGATTTAGGACTGATGATTTATGTAATGTAAATATTGTATTAAAAAATAACAGAATTAAACACAAAGAAGTGGTTTTTCCTGTTCGTCATTTTTTTAATGGCTTAAAATATATATCAATAAAGTCTTTGCATGAAAAAAGTTGCGAAGTGTAAAAATAAAAAATTTTACACTATAATATTACACTAAAATTATAAATCCAAACAAAATAACAGTACAATATTTATATAAAAAATCTTCCACGTTGGGAGCTATTGTTTACAGAGCTGCTCTGATAGAGTTGATGATTACCGTGCAGTCTTGAGACCACAAATTTTATCCGAAAGCAAAAAATCAAATTTATTCACATTTCATAAATATTTTATTATTAGGGGAGAGTGGGGCAATCCAGACCGGTGGATAAACCGGAGCGGTCTCAATATTTCCGAAATTGTTTATTACTTTCATTGGACTAAATCACCCATTTTTTCTTTGTGGATTGTGAATCTATGGTTTATTTTTTAGATATTTTTAATTTTTTTCATTTTGTTTAACTAAACGAACGAATAAAAAAACTTATTTCTTCGAATAGGAGTTGTTTCAATCTTTTTTTTATTGGTCAATAGCAGTCTACTTTTTTGTGAAGGGTTGAGACTATTTTTTATATTTTATAAAGTTTAATATTTTCTCCATTTTGTTGTATTGAACCGAAAAATAAAAAATATCTTTCTTTAAGTAGGAGGAGTTTAAATTATATTTTCATTGGTCCAAATAATTCATTTTATCATTGGGGGTTAGGATATTATACGTTTTATTTTTAAAATTAATAATTAATATATGTCATGTTCAATAGATAAAAAAAATTAATGTAATTAATTTAATATCAACCATTTTTAAGCAAAACTTTTGAATGATAGATAACCTATTTAAACCTATCAAACTATCAAATCAATCGACGATAACTGCGAACACATCACCTGTATAAAATAATTTTATGAAATAAAAATCTTCCATTTAAGAAAGTAAATTAATATAATATAAGATAAGTAAATATTAATATTAATTATGACATATTTGTAATCAGAGACTGCGCAAATTGATAAGTTACTAAATTTATGCAATTCTGGTCAATTTTTAAAAAATTCTTTTGACATTTTATGTGAAATTATTTGCTTTAACGTTTGATGACACTTCTCAAATATGCATTTATTCATTAGCGACAAAAAGACAGTGATGATTATATAAGAATAACATAGATAACGAAAAAAACAATGAGATATAAATACGTTCACGTAGAAGAAGACGTAGAAATGACGATCCCAAAAAAACTCAAATCTCTATAATACTAATAAACAAAGTAAATAATTTAAAACGATTAAAGCTTGCATGGATCTTTTCCAGACATGAATACAAAAATCTCATTTGCGCAGTAAATACAGGTTCAGAATAAAAGCAAGTTGCGCATCGTCGATTACACATAATATTAAGCGGGAGTGACACCTTTGAAGTGTTTTTTAACACTGTTTTTCATGAATTTTTTTAAGACACAGGAATAAACTAAATAAAATTTGGTTTCGAGGACTTTATTTGTTAACTTTTTAAGTTTACGAAAATATATTTATATTTTTAAAAAGTTTCAATTTGTTGCCTGTAGAGGGTGCCGTAATTGATCTCATTTTTCTATAGGGCAAATCGCTAGGCAAAATTATTTTGATTAAACCGTTTTATGTAAAACAAAAATTCAAAGTTTTTCAGAATCTGTAAAAGATTTAAATTTCGAGTACGTAAGATATTTTAAAAATATTAATTTTTGTGTATTTGGCAATTGTTTTAAGCAGAAATTATATATTTAGGACTACGAAATTAATTCTCATGATATAATTTCTATTCTACACATCATAAAGTATTGTTGAAGCAAAAAAAAATAAAATCAATTTTTTTCGGGTCAAAGGTGTCACCTTCCCTTAAATGACTTGCAATTTACTATATTTACAATAGTCTTTTCAATTAATCTAGGAAAAAATCTAAAATGTGTTTTATAAAGAATTTTTACTCTGAATAACTATTTTATTAAACCATAATTAAAATCACTACAAATTTGCGCAATATAAAACGAAAATGAAACTTTTAAATTTTTATTTTATCTTAAATTATTGCAAAATTTTGTAATGCATTTTTTAAATTCATATGTAGATAATTTTTCAGTGGATCTATCGAATACAAATTCTGAAATAGAAATACAATATAATAGAATAAATATATTAGAAAAGTAAATATTACAAATTACAGTTTTTTGCATTCTCATAACCTTTGCACTCCGGAGCGGTTACCCGGGGTGATCACACAATGAATAACGTTGAAAATCTGCTCTACTTAAATCGCGATTTTAAGTTAATTTTTATCTGGATAAAATAATTATTAAAATACAATATTTGTATTAACATTAAATCCTATGAAAAAACTGATGAATTTTAATAGTTTTTAGAACATAAAAATTAAAGAAACTTTTGGTCACCCCGGGTGACCGCATCGGAGTCCGCGTATGAAAAAATTCGGTTGGTAGCGCGTAGGTTAAAAAAGTCATACAGTCATATAACCCCTTCAATAAATATGACACATTTGAAATATTTTAAAAAATGACAATTATGATTTAAAATTATTAATTACTTCCAGTTTCGTTATGTAAATGCCGCTTCCAATATCCACTTTGTCAACAGCATCGACCTCAATTTCACGAATAAGGGTAGGTGCTTTTTCCAGAGAAATGTTTTTCAAATTATCCACTAACGACTCTGTTTCCTCATTCTGACTAGGTTTGTCTATTATGATGATAATAATATAAATAATAATAAATAAATATGAAATAATATATATATATATATATATATATATATATATATAGTGTAAAAGTTATAAATTAAAAAATAAATAAATAAATCTACTGAAAATTCCTTAATGACAGAATAAAAAAATAATATTCAAATGGAATTGATGAAGCGTATTAACAGCGTAGAAAAAATAAATTTGTCATTGAAAAATTAAATATTCATATAGCAATTAATTTTAAATATGAATTGTACGCAAAAATTAAAATTTACTAGTTTCTCTGGGTTCTGAACATTGTCCTAAGATAACTCCTTCCGAACTCACTGCCAATTTATTTAACCATTCTTCAGATTCTAATATTGATAAATTATTTCAGACTTTAAATCCAAATTTATAAACATTTTATATAAAATATAATAAAAAGTTTTAAATATACATTTATGTATAAATATTGAATGTTTATTAAAAATTCCTAAATAAAAATCTATACAGAATCATATTTACCATGTACGGCAATTACTTTCGCATCAAATACTTTTCTTCCCCATTTCGCAGCAACTATGTTGTCATTTTTGAAACTTTTTATTTGATTCTCCTTTACTATACTTATTTTTTTATCTGTTGTAAACAGTATTAAATAAAACATTTCTGTTTTTCAATTAATAAAACATACATCGATCAACTGTCAGCTTAATATTGAGACATTTAACGTGAAGCTGACGATGTTGATTTTGTTTTTTTTAATATTTTGATTTTTTTAATAAACTTTTTTTAAACAAAATAATTTTTCTAGTATTTAAGTAATTATTAGGTAGTTTTTAATTAATAATTTTATTGTAGTTTTTAAAGTATTAACTTATTTAAAAAGAAATCATTTTCAGAAAATAATTTGATAGTTTATGAAATAATCATTAGAGATAGAAAAATTAAATTTTTTTTATGAATTCTAAAAATTTAATTTTTTCTAGGATTTTTAATAACAATTTCTGATTTGTCCCTCAATTACATGACTTTTGTGACCTGTGGCAACCCAGATTTAATTCTAAAATTTGGATTCTTCGAAGTGACGGAAAAGTTTTACAAACCATGAAAAAAGTATTTGTTTTTTTTTCAGAGAAATAATGAGTGGAAATCGTCACATATTGAACTTTTCGAACTATAAGAAATTTCTATTAAGCGGTGGAAAAAATAACTAGTTATCAAACTGATCCTCAAATAATTTCTAAGTCAAATCCTAAAAGTTGTCCTTCATCAACCTAATATTAAAAATTTCATAGTTGATAATAATACATGTCCAGACAAAAAATAACATTTTATTATTGATAAAACTTCGTGCTTTAATAATTATACATAATTATTAAAAAACAAAAATGTTCGTAATAAATTGATTAAAAATCGTACTTGGAAACTCTAGAATATTTTTCTTTTATCTTTTCCCATAATTATTTGTAAAAAAACATAAGAATTCAATAAACTTGCATTAATTATAATATGTATTATCGACAATATTCCACAATGCAGTGAGTTCTCATAAGTCGTTCAATCTGATTGGTGTCCGAGTCGAAATTTAACTGCTACTTAACATCTAGTAAATTCTACAATTTCAGGCTTTAGTAGTATCTAAGTAGTAGTTAGAGTCATTGAAAGTAAAGCCTACTTAGCTTCTCCAAATGGTCGGATATTTCCAAATCTTCCCATTTGTATATGTTAAGTAGAAGTTAATTTAATGCTCTGTAGCTCCTCCTAACTCCTATTGATGGATATAGGTTTATTCTTGACGCATGCGTTTCAAATGGAATCTGCTGGGACTTACAAGAGGGACTAAAGATACTGAAAATTCATGTAGCTAAAAAATATTTAACAATTGAGGGGACAGATGCAATAACGGACGAGGCGCTCAGACTGATTCCATACTACAATGAAATTTAAAACAATTATTTGAAAAATAAACTTTCTCGAAAGAGAAGAAGAAACTACATAATGCACAAGCTTTTTCAATATTATTTTTCATAATTTTTACCAGTTTTGCTCGAATAAATTCCAACGCCTCGTCCGTTATTGCATCTGTCCTCTTAATTATAAAAAATAATATTAATATTATTAATTAATAATATTACTTGAGAAAACCATTAATGCCTGCAAGTTTAAATTGAATTAAAATTTGAACTCGATGGGAAGCGAACCCCAGGCGCATGACCTAACCCTAACCGCTTAACGATTGGGACTATCGAAACAAGTTGATTATTCATTTCCAATCTGTCTATATAAACTTCAGCGGTGAGAAAGGAAATTAAGTTGCTAATTATTATTTAAACAATTTTTTGTTTCCAATTATTAATTTTTTACAAAAATCACATATTATGTATATTTATCTCCAATCTTCAAATAATTAATTAATATGAGAAAATTACTAATTTTTAGTAAATAAATAATTATAAAATTATGGTCAAATTTCCCTAATTAAATTAGTTACCAAAAGTTTCAGTTATTTTGACTTAATCTACAGCCACACGGAGAGAAAAATCAAGCGTTTTTAGTATGGAGACTTCCTATGGTAATTTTGTATGAACGCCCTGCTTAAAAGGCGTGTCCTTATACCTCAGTTGCATGAAACATATACTAAAATAGCATGGATCTCTTGCAATCGTAGTATACTGACGTCCCATGCGTTTAAAGGTAGAACTTTTATGCTGATAACGTAGAAATTTATACAAATACAGCAGAAATTTTACGCCTATTGCGCATGTGCATTCTTTTACTAAATAAGGTTAACTGTCCATACTAAAAACGCTTGATTTTTCTCTCCGTGCAGAAAAAAGATAAATTTGACTCAGAGCCAACTAGAACAATTTGTTTCAAATAAATTTAATTAATTTATTTATTTAACAAATATACGGGTTAATCCCTTTCGTACAAAGTACTCTTCCAATCTACAAGTTGCAACTACAATTTCATCAAATAAAAATAACCTAGTTGTATAAGACACATGTATTTAACCCAAATAAAATATATTTGATTTCAATAAAATTTTTCTTTTCGTATAAAATTAAATTTAACTAATAAATTAGTTATTAAATATTTCATTAGTGAAATATAACTATTTAAATTAAAAACTAGCTTCTTACTATCAAATTAAAAATAAATAAATTTTAGAAAACAATAATAATTGTGAACCATAACAAAAAATTTATAGAAATTTTGTTAAATGTGATTTTAGTTTAATAAATGCAGTTAACAACACGTGACTGTTAGAACTTGAATGACAATTTTTCGACCACTTTTCTCTTAAAATATTAAATAAATTAAGCTAGTTTTTTGTGAATAACTCTAAAACATAATGAGGAAAGATGCTGTGGTGCTAAAGTTTTGATAATTAAAAAATTTATTATTATAAAACACACTATAAATCTGAATCAGTGAAATTTTAGAGATTTAGAGTGCGATTTTAAAATTTAAAAAAATGTGATGTTAGGAATAACTAGTATAACTGATAATTCCAAAGTAATTTATAATAATTTCTTCATTATCAAAGATTTAGGTATCACAGTGCCGTTTTTTATTATATTGTAATTATTCACAGAAAAATAGTTTAATTTATTTAATATCTTAAGAAAAAAGTGCACGGAGAGAAGAGCGTAGTATATTTCACTCAGATGACAGTTAAGTCTACTAAACAGGTTGGGTGGTTTTGGACTGACGATACAGACAGTGCCATCTACTGCACTGTTTTGTAAGATAGTAGGATATACTGAGAAAGAAGTATATTCTACTAAACAGAAAGGTGTCGTAGTGCATATTACTAAACATTCATTTGGCGCCACTAATCGGCGTAATAAATGATCTACTAAACGCGTTCTGTCACATTTACTGCAACACTTCTCTTCGTGTGTTCGAAAAATTAACATTGATGTTCTAAAAGTAACATTCTGTTGAGTAAAATTTTTGCTAAATGAAATATCAGTTTTAAAAAAGTTAGTTTGACAAGGTAGTGTACCGATATACAATCAAACGTACGCAGCTGTTTGGTCGCGAGGGGGGGGGGGTTCGGGGGGCGAAGCCCTCCGACTACAACAAAACCAACTCAAAAGAATAATAATAATCATATTCAACATTTTAAACAACCGTATTTTATAAAACCTAAAGGCACCGGACTGAACCTAGTTGCGTGCTTCGTCATAATAATAAAAAAATATCATTAAAGAATAAAAACACAAAAACCAACTCAAAATAATTAAATTAACTGACACTTTGAATTGTCAGGTTATGAATTGATAATGAATTAAAAATATTAGAATTTAATTACTTAAATTAGTAGTAGAAGTAAGATATTAGAATATAACAAGTTGCTTAAAAATATTTATTTTAGAAAAAGAATTTGAAAATTTGTTTCTGCTTACATTAACAGATACATATGCATCACAAACATGAAAATTTTATGAAATTTCACGTAGTCTTAAAAATAAAAAGTTGCACAAATGGTATAAAATAACAAAATTCTTATTTAATTCTTTTTTGTATTATTACTAAATAACAACTACAGTGTATATCTGGACGCATAGTATAATTATTTATGTTAGGTTGGTAACAGTGTTTCAGTAGCATGTAAGGTGGGAGGAACTATGCGAGAATCTTCTACCTCCCTTTTTTTCTCGCACTTGTGCGTCTAAAACGGCACTTTAGTCCAGTTTTTGACGTAAGGTGTTATAGAAAATAAAAAGTGTTATTTTAGCACCGAATTTGGTCTTAAAATAACACACATAAAATTTAACACTAGTTGGCGGCGCCACATTCTATGTCATTTAACATTGGCTACACTGAGAGAAATGGATGGTAAGGTTATGATGTTAAAAAGTAGATTTTACCCGGTACCATCATTATGTTACTGAGTACCATCAAAGATGTTACAAAAATATGGTTATGTTACCCACTACAATCTAAGATGTTACTCCGTACAATCTGATTATACCTGGTACAATATAGATTGCTGTCCATATTTGTAACATCAAATATGGTACCTGGTACAATCTTTATAGTATCCCGTACCATCTATTTCTCTTAGTTTAATTTCATACTCAACAAAAATCACACGAAGCTTTTTATGTGAATTTTCCAGGATTAGAGAGAATCTAAGTAAGAGTTTTGAAACTTCTTTTATACTTATGAAGAAGTTAAGTAGGACCATAATACTGTTGAAAATCTTTTAAGCAGTACAGTAGGACTAGATAGTACCAAGTAGTGCTAAATAAGAACTTGTAGTATTAAAATAGACGTCATGCAGATGTTAAGGGTATGTCCAAGTTGCAAAATGTAAACAAAGCAAAATGTAAACAAACCAAGCACTAAAATCACCTTTTTATACATCTTTTTCTCTCACAAAAATTACCAAGAGAAAACTTTTTTTACAAAAATGATAAATTAGAGTGTCAAAGTTTACAAAAACATAATTTTTGAGTGTGTTCGATAAATATCAATTAGTAAAACAACTAATTTAAATGACCTGTAAAATAGCATTTTTGACGCGTCGCGAAAAATAAACTGTTTGAGTATATCAACAGCACTGACGAAAAAGAAGTCACATATCAGTGATTGGACCTTCAACATGTGGAAAGGGAAATTTTTTCCTTTCCTCCATCAAATTACAAGGAGAAAGGGTAAAAACTTCTTCATCGTCGGTGCGGTTGATAGAGTCAAACACTTTATAATTTCGCGACGCGTCAAAAATTCTATTTTACTGGTCATTTTAATTAGTTATTTTACTAGTTGCTATTTATTTATCACACTCAAAAATTATGTTTTTGTAAACTTTGACACTCTAATTTATCATTTTTGTAAAAAAAGTTTTCTCTTGGTAATTTTTGTGAGAGAAAAAAATGTATAAAAAAGGTGATTTTAGTGCTTGGTTTGTTTACTTTTTGCTTTGTTTACATTTTGCAACTTGGACTTACCCTTAAGTAGAATTTAAATTTCAACTCGGGATGTTTGGAATATTTCAGTGGAATGTTCCAGGTATCTTAAATAAAATAATATTAAATTGTCCGCCCTACAGGAATATTCCAAGATAACATTGAGGGAATGTTCAATGGAAATATCGAAGCAATATTCCAGAATGATGTTGAGGGAACGTCCCAGCGTAATATTAATGGAATATTTCAGGGTTATGTTGAAAGGATACTAAGGGAATATTTCCAGATTATTCCCTGGTAATATTTCAAAAACTTTCATACTTTAAGAAAATTTGACTTTTTTTCTTGTTTCTTTAAAAAAAAGGAGATTCAATGTTATTTTCAACATATTCAATTTTACCTGGGAAAATTCCCTCAACCTGACCTTGAAATGTTCTATTAATATTAAGGTGGAACATTCCCTCAACATCATCCTGGAATATTTCTTCGACATTACCATGAAACATTCGCTCAATGTTATCTTAGAATATTCCTGTGGAGCTGATATTTTAATATTATTTTAAGAACCAGTTTTAGGATCAGTTGCATTAGTTTGTATTGAGGATCGGTTTGAAGACTTAATTTAAGACATAAAGTGAGGCCTGGTTTAAGGAGCACTTTTAGGTTCGGCTTGAGGACTTATTTCAGGATTAGAATTTAGGACTTGTATGAGGACCATTTTTTGGATCAGTTTAAGGATTTATTTTAGGACAACTTTTAGTATCAGATTCAGGACTTGTTTCTGGACCAGTATTAGTATCAGATTCAGGACTTGTTTTAGGACCACTTTTAGCATCAGATTCAGGACTTGTTTTAGGACTAGTTTTAGAACCAGATTCAGGACTTATCTTAGGACCAGTTTTAGTATCAGGTTGAGGATTTGTTTTAGAACTACTTTTAGTACTGATTTAGGACTTGTTTGAGGACCAGTTTTAGTATCAGATTTACGACTTGATTTAAAACCAGTTTTAGGAAAAATTTTAGCATGAGATTCAGGACTTGTTTTAGGACCAGTTTTAATATCAAATTGAGGATTTGTTTTAGGACCACTTTTAGCATCGGATTCAGGACTTGTTTTAGGACTAGTTTTAGAATCAGATTCAGGACTTGGTTGCACGGAGAAAAATGGATAGTTAAAAGTATATTGTTACAAAAATATATAATCAAATTTACTATCTATATAGTCAGAAATATTATCTTCATGAAATATTATAATATATTCCCAATATTAAAGTGAAAGAATTTAACAATCATCCGAATCAATCTCAAAATAATTCTTTAAGCTCTTGAGTTTCATATGTATCGACAGCACAGCCATCCTGAATACAGAAACCTGCTTTTTCAGAAAATATTTTTTCAAATTAATTAATAATTTAAAATTATCAAAGAACTGAGAAAAAATTGGTTAGCATGGTGGGATACGAGCCCACGACCTTTCTATTGCCGGCAGACTGTTCTGACCACTGAGCTACATGCACCCCAAGATTCTCCGAGCTCCTTTGATATACTATACCTCCCTGCATTATTTCATGATAATGTAAGGAGTTTCTTGAAGATGGTAAAGCCTAATTTTTCAATCACATAGGCCAATTATAGTGGCACCCGCCACAATTGTCACACTTACTATATGACAAAAAATGTTTTTTAAAAACATTTAATTTGAAATTTCTAAATGTTCGTTTCAACATTTTTTTGTAGTTTAAAAAATAATATTTAAGAGACTTATGCAAAAATTATGCATTGATCACAGTAATTACAATTAAACTTTGTTATTGTTAAGAATTTTTCGCTGATGAGAATTTTAATTATGAAAGAAGATTTCGACATGATCAGCAAATAGTGCAATCTATTAGAAGTCAATTTAACTCTTTGGTTTCGAGTTAGATGTTCATGTGACAATTATATCGATATGGTTGTCGATAAATTTAATTATCAATTTTAAAAATGGTAATTATGCAGAAGAAGGACTTTTCCCAATTTTAAAGATTTTTGGTTAATTTTTTTTGGAATGTCTTTCATTTGGCTATTAATTAAAGATTTCGGTGGGGGAGGATGAAAAAGTTACTTACAGAACGCCAGGGCTGGGAAACAAATTTTTTTTTGTTTTTGACGTTTTACTCGGTAAATATTAAAAATTTTGAAAAATGTTCTGCATAAAAGTTGTAGATCTTGTTAAGATACACATTTTATGTTACATGCAATTTTTTCATAAATTGAGTATTTTTCGAGAAAAACACAAAAAACGGAAAATAACTATAGAAACGTTTTAAAGCAGAAGGGAGTCAAATTAACTTCCTAGATGGTACTAGAAGGAATCCAACTTAGACCAGACCCCCTTCCAACGTTTAAAAAAAAGGCGATTTGAAGGTGCATCCACAACACATCGCTCAAAGGCGGGCGAAGCCCGCCGCACCTGCTTTCCTTTAACGTTTAATGCAGAAGGGAGTCAAATTAAGTTCCTAGTTTGTACTAGAAGGTATCTAACTTAGACCAGAGCCCCCTCCAACGTTAAAAAAAGGTGTCTTGAAGGTGCATCCATAACACATCACTCAAAGGCGGGTGAAGCTCGCCGCACCTAATTTCCTTCCATGTTTAATGCAGAAGGGAGTCAAATTAACTTTCTACTTGGTACTACAAGATGTTTAACTTAGTCCAGACCCCTCTCCAACGGATTTGACTCCCTTTCTACATTAAAACATTAAAGGAAATCAAGAGCGGCGGGCATCTCCCGCCTTTGAGTGATGTGTTGTGGATGTACCTTCATAACGCCTTTTTTTAAACGTTGGAGGGGGGTCTGGTATAAGTTGGATACCTTCTAGTACCATCTAGGAAGTTAATTTGACTCCCTTCTGCTTTAAAACGTTTCTATGGTTATTTTCCGTTTTTTGTGTTTTTCTCGAAAAATACTCAATTTATGAAAAAATTGCATGTAACATAAAATGTGTATCTTAACAAGATCTACAACTTTTATGCAGAATATTTTTCAAAATTTTAAATATTTACCGAGTAAAACGTCAAAGACCAAAAAAAAACTTTGTTTCCCAGCCCTGGCGTTCTGTAAGTAACTTTTTCATCCTCCCCACCGAAATCTTCAATTACTAGCCAAATGAAAGACATTCCAAAAAAGTTGAGAGCTGCCTATCGCGGGTCTTCTGCCAGTAAATGCACGTCTTGCAATTCACAACATTAACTATACAGCTCTTCGACTAGTGTATGATCTTGCTCTGGGAATATAAGAAGCGTGGTCGTTTAGACTGTGTTGGCAGTCATATCGATAAAATTATCACATGAACATCTAACTCTAAACCAAAGAGTTAAATTGACTTCTAATAGATGTCACTATTTGCTGATCATGTCGAAATCTTCTTTCATAATTAAACTTTGTTATGTTACATTGCAATATATATATACATAATTGTTTTAGAATATATTTAAAAATTTATAAAAGTTGAGATTAGCCACATAACCTATAAAATTGTTAAAATGTTTTTTACATTATGGGTATAGATTAATTGAAGTGTGGTGATTTCTAAAAATTTTTGTTTTCATCAAGAATAATTAATCAAGGACAAATTTTAAATAATTTATAGTAAAATTTATTTTTATGTAAATTTTGTACTGATTAGTACGCAATTATTTTTGATTATATGTCTGTATATCTCTCTATGTAATATATAGTCCAAATTATGTTTAAAAAAATTATATTATTTCATTAGTATTTATCACTACATTAATTCATTATTTTTATCAAAAGATCTAACTTTAGGTTATTAAATATTTCATATTGCTCAACATAGATGTATATAAAGTATAAACACAGCAACTTGTATTTATTATCTAGGATAGTTAAATGTGAATATCTTGGATAATGGCGGTTAATATGTAAGTTTGACTATACCAAGATACTAAATTTGAATATCTAAGATGGTTTTCCTAAAGTTGAGTATCCAAGATCATCACCCATGATTATCTAGATAATAGATTTGACTATCCATTTTTCTCCGTGTAAGGATTAGTTTTAGTATCAGATTCAGAACTTGATTTAGGACCAGTTTTAGTATCACGTTAAGGATGTGCTTTAGAACTATTTTTAGTACTGATTTAGGACTATTTTAAGGACCAGTATTAGTATCAGATTTAGGACTTGATTTAGGACACGATTTAGTATCAGATTAAGGATATGTTTTAGGAAGACTTTTAGTATCAGATTAAGAACTTGATTTAGGACCAGTTTTAGTATCAGGTTGAGGATTTGTTTTGAAACTATTTTTAGTACTGATTTAGGACTTGTTTGAGGACTACTTATAGTATCAGATTCAGAACTTTATTTAGGACCAGTTTTAGTATCAGGTTGAGGATTTGTTTTGGAACTACTTTTAGTACTGATTTAGGACTATTTTGAGGACCAGTTTTAGTATCAGATTTAAGACTTGATTTAGGACACGATTTAGTATCAGATTTTATAGTATCAGAATTTTAGTACTGATTTAGAACTTGTTTGAGGACAATTTTTAGTATTAGATTTAGGATTTGTTTGGAGGCCGGTATTAGTATCAGATACAGGACATGTTTTAGTACGACTTTCAGTATCAGATTCAGAACTTGATTTAGGACCAGTTTTAGTATCACGTTAAGGATGTGCTTTAGAACTACTTTTAGTACTGATTTAGGACTTAGTTAAGGATTAGTTTTAGTATCAGATTTAGGACTTGATTTAGGACACATTTTAGTATCAGATTAAAGATATGTTTTAGGACCAATCTTAGTATCAGGTTGAGGAATTGTTTTAGGAAGACTTTTATAATCAGATTAAGAACTTGATTTAGGACCAGTTTTAGTATCAGGTTGAGGATTTGTTTTGGAACTACTTTTAGTACTGATTTAGGACTTAGTTAAGGATTAGTTTTAGTATCAGATTCAGAACTTGATTTAGAACCAGTTTTAGTATCAGGTTGAGGATTTGTTTTGGAACTACTTATAGTACTGATTTAGGACTATTTTGAGGACCAGTTTTAGTATCAGATTTTGGACTTGATTTAGGACTCATTTTAGTATCAGATTTTATAGTATCAGAATTTTAGTACTGATTTAGAACTTGTTTGAGGACAATTTTTAGTATTAGATTTAGGATTTGTTTGGAGGCCTGTATTAGTATCAGATACAGGACATGTTTTAGGACCAATTTTAATATCAGTTTGTGGATTTGTTTTAGGACCACTTTTAGTATCAGGTTAAGGATTTCTTTTAGGACTGCTTTTAGTATCAGATTTAGGACTTGTTTTAGGACACGTTTTAGTATAAGATCGAGGATTCGTTTCAGGACCACTTTTAGTATAAGGTTGAGGACTCGTTTTAGGACAACTTTTAGTATCAGATTGAGAATTTGTTTTAGGATAACTTTTAGTATAAGGTTGAGGATTTGTTTTAGGACTGTTTTTAGTATCAGATTTAGGACTTCTTTTAGGCCACGTTTTACTATCAGTTTAAGGATTTGTATTAGGACCAATCTTAGTTTCAGGTTGAGGATTTGTTTTAGTACGACTTTTAGTATCAGATTCAGAACTTGATTTAGGACCAGTTTTAGTATCACGTTAAGGATGTGCTTTAGAACTACTTTTAGTACTGATTTAGGACTATTTTAAGGACCAGTATTAGTATCAGATTTAGGACTTGATTTAGGACACGATTTAGTATCAGATTAAGGATATGTTTTAGGAAGACTTTTAGTATCAAATTAAGAACTTTATTTAGGAACAGTTTTAGTATCAGGTTGAGGATTTGTTTTGAAACTACTTTTAGTACTGATTTAGGACTTGTTTGAGGACAGCTTTTAGTATTAGATTTAGGACTTGATTTAGGACACGATTTAGTATCAGATTAAGGATATGTTTTAGGAAGACTTTTAGTATCAGATTAAGAACTCGATTTAGGACCAGTTTTAGTATTAGGTTGAGGATTTGTTTTGAAACTACTTTTAGTACTGATTTAGGACTATTTTGAGGACCTGTTTTAGTATCAGATTTAGGACTTGATTTAGGACACATTTTAGTATCAGATTAAAGATATGTTTTAGGAAGACTTTTAGTATCAGATTAAGAACTTAATTTAGTACCAGTTTTAGAATTTAGGACACATTTTAGTATCAGATTAAAGATATGTTTTAGGAAGACTTTTAGTATCAGATTAAGAACTTGATTTAGGACCAGTTTTAGTATCAGGTTGAGGATTTGTTTTGAAACTACTTTTAGTACTGATTTAGGACTTGTTTGAGGACAACTTTTAGTATCAGATTAACAACTTAATTTAGGACCAGTTTTAGTATCAGGTTGAGGATTTGTTTTAGTACGACTTTTAGTATCAGATTCAGAACTTGATTTAGGACCAGTTTTAGTATCAGGTTAAGGATTTGTTGTAGAACTACTTTTAGTAATGATTTAGGACTTGTTTGAGGACTAGTTTTAGTATCCGATTCAGGACTTGATTTAGGACCAGTTTTAGTATGAGGTTGAGGATTTGTTTTTGGACCAATTTTAGCAGGAGATTCAGGACTTGTTTTAAGACCTGAATTAGTATCAGATTCAGGACTTGATTTAGGAGCAGTTTTAGTAATAGATTCAGGACTTGTTTTAGGACCAATTTTAGAATCAGGTTGAGGATTTTTTTAGGACCACTCTTAGTATTAGTATTAGGACTTGTTTAAAGACCAGTATTCGTATCAGATTCAGGACTTATTTTAGAACAAGTTTTAGTTTTAGATTGAGGATTTGTTTTAGGATCACTTTTAGCATGAAATTCAGGACTTTTGTTAGGACCAGCTTTAGTATTAGAATTTTCAGAATTATTCTGACTAAAAGTTTACTACTCTGAACATAATTTACTTTATTTTACGAGTGTTCAAACGGCCTTTTCACATAAACTGAAAAAATTAAAATTCATTGCTATGAATTTATATTAAATTAATTTATTGAATTGAATTTCAGTTCCTACTTTTTTCTAATTAGATTAAATTATTCTGCACAAGAATTCACTTTGCTGAACATGAATTATTTTATTTTACGAGAGTTCAAACGCCCTTTTCCCAAAAATTGAAATGATGAAAATTAATTGCACTGAATTTATCCGAATTGTAAAAACCAAGTCGCCCCAACACTGACCTAGTATTGGCAAAGTTGGCAACGAGTCTTGTCTGACAATATTGGTCCAACTTCGCGCCGACTCTTGGGGTGTTAACCACGGTTGGACGTTGGCGGCCATTGTTGTTCCAATATTGGTGCCGTTACTTCACCCGAAGTTTGTTTTTATTGTTGGCCAGCATTTGGCAGCCAGATCTCAGCCCAATATTGGCTGACATTACTCCCTAATGTTAGAAAAATTAAAAAAATAATAAAACATAATTTTTTTAATTAATTAACTATTTAATTTATGATATTTTTATGTGTTATTCTCTTCAATTAAATACAATCTTACAAATATTTGAAAAATAAAATTTTTTTTTCTCTTTAATTAAATACAATCTTACAAATATTTGAAAAATCCTTACCACTCCGGGATCGATACCTCAACCTGACGCATCACAGCCTATAACGCTCTAACCACTCGGACTTGAAGTCTAGTGAGCAAAAGGGTTTTTAAAAGCTAAACTAATGGCCGATACTGTGCCATTACTGGGTCAAGCTACGTTCCATTATTGGCAATTATAATTTGCCATCATAGATACAACATTTTAGACATTAATGCGTCATTATTAGACCGAGCAACGTCCTAATATTAGCAATTATAATTTGCCATCAATGATAAAAAATTTCAGCCTTCAATATGCTTAAAATGTGCCATTACTAGACCAAGCTACTTCCCAATATTGGCGTACACGGACTTCAAAAATCACAAGTTTCAGTAAAACGCTTCAATCTTTAAGTGTCAGATGCACAATACTTGAAGTTTGGCATTACTTTTACATGTTAAAACTCAATTTAAAAATTTGTCAGTAATTATTTTTTATGGTTCAGGAATCACTTTTTCATTTGGTGTATCGAAAAATATTGCAAATTTAAAAAGAAACAAATTACAAATAAATATTTAATACAAAAACA
>CM065459.1:40424684-40489684 GCA_032872475.1 Leptopilina myrica (nomen nudum) | reverse complement strand
AATTTATTAACAAACATGTGAATAAAAGAATTATTGAAATTAATAATAGAAAATTTTCAAATAACATTAGTAATAACAACAATAATAATACACTAGTTAAGAAAATAGTTTTTCCTTATTATGGATCAATATCGGAAAATATCAAAAGAATACTTAAAACTTTTAATATTCAAACTGTTTTTAGCGTTAATTCAAAATTCAATAAATTCATTAAACTTGGTAAGGATAGGCTCGAGCGACAGAATCAATGTAATTGTGTTTATAAATTCAAATGTAACTGTGGTAAATCATATATAGGGCAGACAAAAAGACCGCTACATATTCGTAAAAAGGAACATATGAGTAATTCTAAATTAAATGACAAATATCATAATGCCATTACTAACCATTTGACAAATTCTAATAGTGACACTTTTCCACATTTTATAAAATCGGATGATTTTGATATTTTGGATATTGAAACAAGTCTTAACAAACGATTACTGTCAGAAATGTTTTTCATAATAAAAGAGGGAGAAAATAGTTTAAATAAAATGACCGATTTAGATAATTTTGATAAATCTTACGAAATGATTCTAAATTTTATTTCAAGTAATTAACGTGATAATACTCATTGTGTTTCATTCTCTGTTCTTATTCATCTTACTGTTTTTATTTGTTTTTGTATGTCTCTCTTCATTTAATGTTCATTGTAAAGTGTCGTTAGAGTTTGGAGCTCAGTTTTAAATTTGACTTTGCAGTTTGCAATACAATTTATTTTATTATTTTGTGATTTTTATTTATTATTTTTTAGTTTTATTTTTTTGATTTGTGATTTATTATTATTTATTTATTATTATTAATGTGTTTCTAAGACGGAGTATTTATTTATTATGGTATGTTACACTACCGGTCAAAATTGAGAGACCACCCATTTTCAGATGAGTGAAAAACATTTTAAAACAAAAATTCTATGGAACCTAAAATTTTTATATTTTTATTTTTTGAAAGATGTTAAAATTATAAAGAGAACAAGATGTTTTAGAAGTTATTTGGCCAATATTTAATTTAGATATTTTTAAAAAATCGTCATTTTCAATGTTTTACAAAAATTTGAATAACTTCTAAAATAATGTACGCTTTTTAATGATCTTAGGCTTATTTTAAAGGTCATTTGTTACACTATAAGACTTACTTATAGGCATTAACGTGTAATTTTTTCTTAAAAAATGCAGGCCGTCAAACTTGGACCAAAAAAATTCAAAGAATTTGGAACAATTTTTCTGTACTAAAAACTATTCTTAAAAAATATTTAAAACATCATATCGTATAGATTTTTAAAGAGAATTTAATAAAAAAATACGTTTTTCATTCGCCTGAAAATGGGTGGTCTCTCAATTTTGACCGGTAGTGTAATTTTATTTTTTATTTCTTTTCACTTATTCTTTATATTAAAATTCTTATTGATTTTTCAAAAATTTATTTATTTATTATTGTTTCTTCTTTAAGTTTATTATTATTTACTTATTTTATTTCTAATTTTTCCAATTTGTATTTATTTCTATTTTTATTTTTGATTTTTTCTAATTCAATTTTTATTATTTTCTGACTCCAGACTCTACTCCATCGTCAGGGTTTAAATTTTAAGTCTTCGTTTATTTAATTATTATTTTTTTTGGTAAGATAATTTTTTGAAAATGTACTTTATTTATTTTAATTATTGTTAAAATAGTTTTTATTATTTTTTAATTTTGTATATATTTTTTGAATAGACTCCCTGAAGAGGAAATCGATTTGATTTCGAAACGTTGGAGTAAATAAAATTTGTTTCTTTGTCCGAATGTTTTCGTTTTCATTAATTTGACTTATTTATTAAGTATCTCGGACGTTAAAGACTATTCAATTAATTAAAAATATGTTTAAAAAGTTAATATTATATTTATTTTTAATTAATATTATTTGTTGAATCAAACTACTGTTGTTTTTTAATATTATATTTAGTAATAATAATTATTTTTCAAATAAAAAATTATTTTTTATTCTATAAAAATGTAATAATATAATATAATTTGTATAATTAAAAAAATATTTTCAATAAATTCATTGTAATAGTTAAAAAAAATTTTAATTTTCATAGATTTTGGTCATGCCTGCAAAACGAAAAAGTAATTTGAGTTCAGTTTCTAGGAATGCAAAAAAAATGAAAATATCACGAAATATATTAAATGAGACAAATAATATGTCTAATGATTCAATTCAAATTGGAGAAGGTAGCTCGAGCGATGTAGATTTTCCTGTGAGAAAAACTAAGAAACGAAAAAAAGGGAATGAATTGCAACGAACAAAAAGATTATCTAGAGATCGTGAGGCACATAGAATTTCTAGACAAAATGAAACCACAGATGAAAGGGTTGCAAGATTATCAGCTGACAGACAAAGACATACATTTAACAGACAAAATGAATCTTCAGTAAATAGAACTGCTAGACTATTCAATGACGGTCAAAGACATACTTTAAGCAGACGAAATAAAAATGTAGATGACAGGCTTGCTAGACTACCCAATGACCGTCAAAGACATACTCTAAATAGACAAAATGAGACTGTAGAGGACAGCATTGTTAGACTATCCAATGACAGTCAGAGACATACTCTAAACAGACAAAATGAGACTGTAGAGGACAGGGTTTCCAGATTAACTAAAGACCGTCAGAGACATACTCTTAACAGACAGAATGAGACTGTAGAGGTCAACTTTGTTAGACTATCCAATGACAGTCAGAGACATACTCTAAACAGACAAAATGAGACTGTAGAGGACAGGGTTTCCAGATTAACTAACGACCGTCAGAGACATACTCTAAACAGACAAAATGAGACTGTAGAGGACAGGGTTTCCAGATTAACTAACGACCGTCAGAGACATTTTCTTAATAGACAGAATGAAACCACAGAGGACAGAGATGTCAGATTATCGTATGACCGTCAAAGACACACTTTTAACATACTAAATGAGACTACAGACCATAGAGAAGCTAGGTTAAATAGCGATAGAAATAGACATAAAGCCATTAATGCTGACAGATTATTGAGGTTAGAAAGAGAAGCAGAAAGGATTCAAAATATAAGATTTAAAGAGACTGAGGTTGATGTTAGCAATAGGCAGATTGCTGATAGAGAAAGGCAAAATATTATTAGAGAATTAGAGCCTGATCACGTAAGGCAAAACAGGCAGGCTATGGAGTCATCAAGGCATGAAATGAGAATAATTAGACAATGGAGAGATACAAATAATAGCGGATTTTTATATGATCGTGATTTAAATTATTCTGAAGCAGCAAATATTGGATTAATGATGAATGTTTGTAAATATTGCAATGCTTTGACATGATAAAAAGAAAGTAAGGGAATATGTTGTTCTTCTGGCAAGGTTGTCTTGCCACAAATACTTGATCCACCTGATACAATTAAATCTTTGCTTGATGGTGTACATTTTAAATCTCAATCTTTTCTGCAAAATATTAAATCGTATAACTGTGCTTTTCAAATGACTTCATTTGGAGCAAATGAAGTACATGAACAAGGATTTTGACAAACCTTTAGAATACAGGGTCAAGTATATCATAGAATTGGATCAATTTTGCCATCTGATAATCAGCTGTCTAAATTTCTCCAAATTTATTTCATTTCTGATGCTCTGGAACAAGCTGACAGGAGAATTTCTATTTTTAATACTCTTGATAGAGAGCTAATGTTGGAGTTACAGGATTCTCTTCATAATTATAATTTGTACATTCGAAGTTTTAAAAGTGCTTTAGAACTTCTTCATCAAAATTCTGATAATCATAAAATAATTATCAAAGCTGATTGTATACCATTTGGGGCTCATCCAGGTACGTACAATTGTCCATCTGTGTCAGAGGTAGCTGTTATATTGGTAGGAGAACAGAACGATCCTAGAGACATTGTTTTGCAAAAGAGGACAGGAAACCCGGTTAGAATATGCGAAACTCATCGTTCATATGATACTCTTCAATATCCACTCATGTTTTGTCGTGGAGAAGATGAATATCACTTTCTCTACCGTCATTCAGACCCAACAACTGATGAGTTAACTAATAAAAAAGTTTCTGCATTAGAATTTTATGCATATCGCATAATGGTGAGGCTGAACAAAAAGAACTACTTACATGAGTTTAGGCAACTGTTCAACCAGTTTTTGGTGGATATGTATTCGAAGATTGAGAGTGAGCGATTACTATATATTCGAATGCATCAAACTGAGCCCAGAGCAGAGAAATATATCCATCTTCAAGACGCAATCAGAAGTGATCAAAATGTTGAAAATTTGGGGCAAATTGTAATTTTACCGTCCAGCTTTACAGGTGGTCCAAGATACATGCATTCGCGGACTCAGGATGCATTTTGTTATGTTCGAAAATTTGGTCGCCCTGATTTATTTATCACGATGACAACTAATCTTAAATGGTCTGAAATCAGTAATCAATTGTCTGAAGGTCAATCTGCTCACGATCGTCGTGATATAGTATCTAGAGTGTTTTACTTAAAAGTAAAATGCTTAATGGCATTACTCAAAAAGGGCAAATTATTTGGTTCAGTACAGTGCTTTATTTATTCAATAGAGTGGCAGAAACGTGGTCTTCCTCATGTCCATCTATTATTGTGGTTAGAAGAAGCATTGCGTCCAAATCAAGTCGATTCTCTTATTAGAGCAGAGTTTCCTAATCCTGAAGAAGACAAAGAATTATTTGAGATAGTAAAGCGAAACATGGTACACGTACCATATGGTAATTTCAATTCTCAGATGGGATGTATGAAAGAGGGTCGTTGTTCTAAACGGTTTCCTAAGCAGTTTAGGAAAGAGACAGTAACTGGAGAGGATGGTTATCTAACTTATAGAAGGAGATCCCAGAAGATGGTGGATTCACAACACCATTTATTGTAAGAGGACAAACTATAATTTTGGATAATGGGTGGATTGTACCATACTCTCCAGTTCTATCTCGCACATTCAATGCTCATATTAATGTGGAGTTCTGTAGTAGTGTCAAGTCGATAAAATATATTTGTAAATATATAAATAAAGGGAGTGACCAAGCTACTGTCGGTATTACTAATGAAAATGATGAAATTAGTAGATACCAATCAGGTCGGTATATTTCTACTTCTGAGGCCGTTTGGCGCATTTTAGCATTCTCAATTCATGAATGGTATCCCCCAGTGATTCACCTAGACGTTCATTTAGAAAACGGTCAAAGAGTTTACTTTAGACCTGACAACGTTTTGCAAAGACTTGAAAATCCTATTAATAGCACTTTAATGGCGTTCTTCTAACTTTGTCAAATAGACTGTTTTGACAAATCGCTACTTTATTTTGAAGTACCTTCATACTTCATTTTTAATAAAAATCAAGGCAAGTTTTTTAGAAGAAAAAGAGGAAAACCAGTGGAGAATCATGCAGGAGTATTTAAGGATCCTGCAATTGGCAGAGTTTATACCATCCACCCCCATAACAATGAGTGTTTCTATCTTCGTTTACTACTTTATCATATTCGAGGCCCAACTTCTTTTGAAAATTTACGAACAATTTTGGGAGTTTTATATCTAACATATAAAGCAGCGGCAGGAGCATTAGGTCTTACTGAAGATGACAATCAATGGGAGGAGGTTCTTAATGAAGCTGCTTCATTTGATAGTCCTCTCTGAATAAGAGAATTATTTTCTATAATATTAGTCTTTGTGATCCAAAAGATCCTTTAGACTTGTGGATGAAATTTCGAGATCCATTATCGGAAGATTATCTTCGAAAAGTTAAAGTATTATCACCCAATGCTACATTTGAAAATTTTCCTCATCTCTATGACCTATGCTTAACCGCTAAACAAGAAATTACTTTACGCATTGGTAGTAGACTCTCAACGATTTCCACCTTCCGTCTGTAAATTCTAATCAAAGGCTTAACTCAGAGTACATTAGGGAAACAACTTATGACATAACCCAACTTCTGTCATTTGTAAAGGATAACGAGGTTAAACTTACAAATGAACAGAATGAAGTTTACCAAAATGTACTTTTGAGCATTGATTCTGATAGACCTAATCAGATTTATTTTCTTGACGCTCCTTGAGGAACAGGTAAAACTTTCTTAATAAATGTAATCCTTGCTAAAGTACGTAGTTTAGGTAAAATAGCTATAGCTGTAGCTTCATCAGGAATTGCTGCCACCCTTCTTCCTGGTGGTCGAACTGCACATTCCATGTTTAAAATACCAATAAATGTTGATCAAATGGAAACTCCAGTTTGCTCTATATCCAGAAATTCTGCTATAGCTGAAGTATACTAAGGAAATGTGTTTTTATAGTTTGGAATGAAAGCACTATGGCTCACAAGAAAAGTATCGAAGCTTTTAATCGCACTCTTCAAGATATCAGGAGTAATAATTTGTGCATGGGTGGAGTAACTGTTTTGTTTTCAGGTGATTTTCGCCAAACTTTACCCGTTGTAACTCGAGGTACTAGAGCTGATGAAGTAAATGCTTATATTAAAAATGCAATTCTTTGGCCGAATATCCAGTGTATGTCTCTTTCCATAAACATGAGAGTTTGTAATGCAGGAGAACAAGGAGCACAAGAATTTTCCAATCTATTAATGGCAATTGGTGAAGGGACAATAGATGTGAACGATGGTCTTATCACTATACCATCGAGTTTAGGAACAGTTGTTACATCCCAGGAAGAATTGATAGGGTGTGTTTTTCCTAATATAGAGCAATTACCAACTATTCAGAGCTCTTGGTTGTGTGACCGAGCCATTCTTACACCGACTAATGAGCAGGCAGCTCAAATCAATAAACAAATTCTTTCCATGTTTCAAGCAGAAGAAAAAACGTATCTCTCTGTAAACACTCCTATTAACGAAGACGACTTTGTTCATTATCCTAGAGAATTTTTAGACTTAGTTACCGCACCTGGATTGCCTGCTCATGAATTAAATCTTAAGATTGGAGTTCCTATAATGCTTCTTCGAAATATTAGTCCTCCTAAGATGTGAAATGGTACACGTCTCAGAGTTCGAGCATTGTATTGTTCAATAACACAGGTTTACACTACCGGTCAAAATTGAGAGACCACCCATTTTCAGATGATTGAAAAACATTTTAAAACAAAAATTGTATGGAACCTAAAATTTTTTTATTTTTATTTTTTGAAAGATGTTAAAATTTTAAAGAGAACAAGATGTTTTAGAAGTCATTTGGCCAATAATTAATTTAGATATTTTTAAAAAATTGTCATTTTCAATGTTTTACAAAAATTTGAATAACTTTAAAAATAATGTACGCTTTATAATGATCTTAGGCTTATTTTAAAGGTCATTTGTTACACTATAAGACTTACTTATAGGCATTAACGTGTAATTTTTTTCTTAAAAAATGCAGGCCGTCAAACTTGGACCAAAAAAATTCAAAAAATTTGGAACAATTTTTCTGTACTAAAAACTATTCTTAAAAAATATTTAAAACATTATATGGTGTAGATTTTTCAAGAAAATTCAATAAAAAAAATACGTTTGAATTTTAAAAATTATATTTCTGTTAATAAGAATGTTCCAAATTTTTTGAATTTTTTTGGTCCAACTTTGACGGCCTGCATTTTCTAGGAAAAAATTACACGTTAATGCCTATAAGTAATTCTTATAGTGTAACAAATGACCTTTAAAATAAGCCTAAGATCATTAAAAAGCGTTCATTATTTTAGAAGTTATTCAAATTTTTATAAATCATTGAAAATGACGATTTTTTAGAAATATCTAAATGAATTATTGGCCAAACGACTTCTGAAATATCTTGTTCTTTCCAAATTTCATCGTTTATTAACAAATGAACAGAGAAAAATTTTACTTTCAATAAATCTTATGTTTTAAAACGTTTTTCATTCGCCTGAAAATGGGTGGTCTCTCAATTTTGACCAGTAGTGTACAAATTAAAAACTTTTTTTGCCAATCGAACAAAACATTTTTTTTCGATAAGTAGGTGTTTTCTGAGTAAGAAAATCATAGTTTTAATTTTTTTCCCTCGTGTAGTTTTTTTGTAGCTTCAAATTTTGTATTTTTGAGCAGCGACGGCACTTAAATTTACCTGTAGGAAAATCAACTCGTTCAAAAATGATGAATAGGATGTCGTTGGAAAGGTAATTAAATTATCTTTCAATCGATATATTACAGAATAAAATTGAATGAAAATTGAGAGAGCTACAGTCGATTCAAGATCAAATTTCATGGAAATTTCGATGATTTTTAGACACTTGACTAATTTTTGTTAATTTTTTCCACAACAAACAGTAGAAAATATTTAGATTTTAAATTTTTTATTGATAGCTTATTCCATTGAGAAACTTTTGAGCTCTTGTGGACCTTGATTGGATTAAAAATGAAAATTCTACACTACATTTAGTGAACGAAACTACTTTGCCATTTTTAGTATACTTTTAAATATTTGCAGCAAACATGCAAATAGTGAAATTAAGTTTAGTGCTAAAGTTACTAAAATCACACATCAAGAAATTCTAGAGTTGCTCAATGCGAATACAATGTCAAATATCAAAATTTCAAAATGGCGGATCCAATATGGCGGACAAGTTTTTTTTAAAATCGATTAAATTTATGACAATTTCGTTACTCGGGGTTTTTCGGTGTCGCTGATGACGAGTCTGATGTCAGATTTTAAAAATTAAAAATGGTGGCTTCAATAGAGTAGACGAGTTTTGGCTTTCTGATTAGGTCTCTGATTACAAACTGAAATTAGATTATAATGAAATAAAGAGAGGGAAACATATTATTGAATGGGAATCTGAAGAATCAGCAAAATTTAGAGTACTTATAAAATTAAAAAATTCCAACGTTATATCAAACAATGAAAAAGGACTAACCGATAAAACAAGTGCTAATTAATTAATAATATAAATAATTAATCATTTCTGTGTTCGGTCAACAGGGCGGATCATTTTCGCTTTCCAAACATAGAATTCTTATGGCGGCGTCATGCGGAAAACATCTTCGTTTGATGGTCGTTCATAAATTACTTAACATATTTAGGGAAAAGGTGTTTACTTATGTCTTCCAAACAATAACAATAAGAAAATTGATAAGAATAGAAAAAATGATATGAATGGAAGGGGGGAACAAAATTTCTAAAAAAATATATTGTGTAATTTATGGACAGCCACTTGGACGCTCTACTATTAAACTTTATATTGTAGACTTGTTTTTATTTTTGTTTTGAGATACACGATTGGTTACCTCCACGTGGTGTATCTCGGAAACAATGTCATTGAAATAATTGCATTTACTAACATAAATATATCATAAATACTTAACGTTAAAATTTAATTAAACACATTAGAGTTTCAATGAAATTGGCTAAATACCAATCTAAAGCTAAACTAATGTGTAAATTTAATAAGTTAAATTTCAACCAAGCGAGCGTTAGCGAGGGAGGTATATGTCGCTAGTTTTAATATTATAGAGATAACACAGGTACACAAAAAAAGTTGTGTGTTTTTTAAAGCAGACATACATATCTTATAGTATTTTTGCCCGCTGAAAACGAATCTGAAATCAGAATTGCTCCATCACCCTCTTTTTTTTAAATCGAGAAAACAACCCTTAACCTATAATTTTAAAGTAAAAAAATAAATAATACATTTCTCTTTAAAACAAAACAATACATTTATCTACTTGTGCTACAACAACTCAGAAACAATGTCAGCATTGCTTAAACACTCTTTGTTTTTTATTAAATCGAAAAAACTACCCCAAAAATGTAAAAATTCAAAATTATAATATTAAATGTAAACACCCACATTGGTTTTCAAAACAACAAAATAAATTTATTTACTTCTCTTTCAACATTTCAAAAGCAATATCAAAATTGCTTTATCATCCACTGTGTTTTTATATTGAAAAAACTACCCCTTATATGAAAAAATTCAAAATGTATAATAAAAATGGAAAACCACATTGTCTTTCAAAATAGGACAATAAATTTATGTACTTCTCTTTCAACAAAGGTCTAACTAAAACTTTTTTTCAGTGCACTGTTGGTCTATTAATGGGTGACAATATTGACATGCCTGTTCTGATTATTAGGTGATTAATGCGCTAATGGTTTTTCCCATTTGGAACATAAAAAGATAACTAGAACCTGAAATTTTTTTCATTTTGATTCACTTGAAATTGCCGATTACTTTTTTCGATACTTTTTCTGTATAACTGCTATCCATTATCACAAAGCACGCTACTGTCTCACATTGAAGAGAGAAGGGCACTTTAAATTTTTTTAGCATACTTTAAACCTTGTAATATTTTTATTTTATTTTTTGTCAGGTAAAATCTAATTTAAAATAAATAAGAATATTTTTACATCCCAGATACATTTTTGTTTTTGATAAGATTGTAAGGAATATGTTTGTGTATCTGCAATGTAACAAAAAGCTAAAGGAATGCAATTATCTTATTTTGACATATAATACGCGTGTTAAAAAGACTTGAAAATCTGAAATTGAGATATAAGTAAAATTAAAACATTATACTTGCTGTATTGTCTCAATTTTAAAATAGAGAAAAACAAAGCAAGAGGTAGAAAAATTAATAAAAATAGAGGAATGCGTTACATCGACATTGCGTCATGTAAGCTCGAACTCGCTCGCTATGACCTAATTGCGCAATCCGAGTTCCAGGAATCATGGCATGTAACTCGAGCATCACTCTTTCCATATAAGAGGTAAAACTTGACCAAAATAGGAAGGAATGCGTTGCATCGACATTGCATCATGTAAGCTCTAACTCGCATGCTGTGACCTACTTGCGCAACCCAAGTTCTAGGAATCACTGCCTGTAACTCGAGCTTTACTTTTCCATATATGGGGTAAAAGTACTGACCCATTGTCGATAGATGTGATTCTTTCTTCGAAGCTTGATTATAAATAGATTTATAAGGAATAAGCATTATTCTTAGGAGTTGACACCTTTTACCCCCATAATTGTCTACAAACTCTCCCACTTTTTAATAATTCATTAGTATATAAGCCAAAGCCTTTTCAACAAAAATTGTCAAATGTTCCGGTGCGGTTTTATAGACCAATAGTCATTGTAGAGCGATCCTTCATTTTTTATTTGATTTTATTAAGTTATTTCTTTAATCGGCAATTGCGGATAGAATTGTACTCGATTAAGGTGCAAGTCAACTTTGTTTTTCACTTAGAAACAAGTTTCTTTCCCTAATGGGTGCAAGAAAGGCAATTTGACACTTAGAATTTATAATTTCAATATATTAACTGTCGTATTTTGCGTGTTAAGTCTCATTAATTGTAGTTTTTCACTAATCCTTTCTTTAATCGGCAATTGCATTAGCGGTATTAACTCTTGAAACTAACGCAAAAATCCCAAAGTTGTGAACGTTACATAATTGTAACAAAACAAACTTTCTAGTTTCATTCAATTTAAACAACATCTTAAAAACAAAACTTATACCGACCAGCGCTATAACCTTAAATCTACGACTAATTTGTAACTAAAAGTAAGTAACATTTATGTAACTATTTGTAATATAATTATTGAATCATTAAATAAATGTATTAAAAGGGAATTACCAACATGACCATAATCAGCCTACCATTCCTCCAAAAATTCTTTAACCTAACCTAATAAACTCGCCTTCTGCTCGGGATGCAACAAATATTATTTTTGGTGGTGCGGAAATGTGAGACAAAAAACAGTAATGAAATTCGCATCAATGACCAATTACTTAATAGCGGGAATCAGACTAATTTCCTTTTTATTTAATAACCCGGACTCACATTACCCACATGGACACACATTTACAAACCTTTCGTTGTTACAAATATTCGATGCTATTTCACCGGATACGTCCTACACTTTAAATTCGTCCTGAAGGCTCCTTATGTTGAATCTGGTCTCGATATCTCTGGTTTACC
Organism: Leptopilina myrica (nomen nudum); assembly: GCA_032872475.1. Lineage (NCBI taxonomy): Eukaryota > Metazoa > Arthropoda > Insecta > Hymenoptera > Figitidae > Leptopilina > Leptopilina myrica (nomen nudum). The sequence goes on along the minus strand of CM065459.1, from coordinate 40,477,694 downwards.
ACAGAGAGATAACAAATTATTTCGTCGGCGTTCCCACAAAAAAATCTGTAGGAATCTATCGATTTTCAATATTAAATAAATTTACATTTGCAAAAAAGTATATCCGCCTCCTGTATTTTTTATTCACAGAATATTTTTCAATATTGAAACACGAATTGTATCCCTAAGTGTGGGTCAAAATACAAGCTTTATATCTTTAATCCAGACTTTGCAATATGCAAAGTATTACGTTAAGAAGTAAATAAAATGTGAAAGATAAGGAGCAATGGAGAGAGAGAGGAGAATAGAGAGAATAGAGAGAAAAAAGAAAACCCGTATGTTTGATGCGCCATGACGCTCAAGGTAACTGATGTTACCCAGTGCGACACACAAGCGTAATACCGGATAAGCCGCAATAATGCAGAGCCGTTTCTGTACCTTCATGCAAAAGCGGTATGGATACTACTACTACCAACACCACTAATGTTCACAGGAGCAGCTCAAAAAGCTTGAAAAGCCTCAAGAGCAGTAGATATAATCCTTTAAAAAAGGAATTAATTTTAGCAATAGTTCTTTCCATACATTATCCTACTACTGTTGTATATATATTAGGCAGAACGGATTTTTCTAAATAGTACAAAAGATTTCTTCTTAAAGAGTGATTTAATGCGCGTTTCTTATATTGTATATGTATAATGAATTATGTACAAACCCATTAGATGGAGTAACTTCTGTTTTATCATGTATTTTTTCCTATTTTTCCCCCGCCTTTCATTGTGTTTTTTACCCATTGCATTTATAGTTTAATATCCTCACAACATTAGTTTCTTTACCTCTATTAAATTTTTCATATTTTTGTTTATTTTTGTCCACGTTTTATTTTTATCTATTTTTTATTTGTTTTAATTTTTTTATATTTCTACATATTATTATTTAATTATAAGCTTTGACTATCAGTATTAAGTTTTTTATACATATAAATGCTTATAGTTCATAATTATATAGTTAAAATTACTTGGATAGTTTATAAAAAGATTTTCAATTTAAATGTTAGTTATTTTATTTTTACAGTTATTTTAAGTTATTGCTTCTGTCAGACAGAAAATCAAACTACATTATCAGTAGAAGAAGTAACTATCAGGCAGTTTTAAATTTTTATAATTGTTGCAATTTGTAATTAGGAGATATTGTGGATTTTAGTCATACCGAATGCTTTTAATTTTCTTATTCTATTACTAGATGTAAAAGTAAAGGACCCCGCACAAAATATGATAGTAAGATTTTGATGTTAAAAAGTACATGTTATCCAACACCATCATAATCTTACTGAGTACCATCAAAAATGTTATAAAAATATGGTTATGTTACCCTGTACAATCCAAGATGTTACTCCGTACAATCATATTGTACCTAATACAATCTAAATTCTTGTTCGTCTGTGTAGCATCAAAAATGGTACCTAGTACAATCATGACTAATGATAATAATAATTTCTAATCAACACAACATTTAATTTTAACTTTGTGCTTACGCGTGGAAACATTGACACCATTGTCGGACAATGTTAAGGCAATCCCTAGCAGAATAGATTTATCATATGTCTCCCAAACTGATATTAAAGTAATATCTACTTTACTTAACTTAACTTATTCTATTTCAGCATTAGAAAGACACTAGAAATAATCAAAAGTTTAGCGGCAGATATACCCGCGTGGCGTTTGGTTTGACGCAATATTTTACAGGGTGTTCTTTTTCAATGACGGCAGAGCAATGCTACTTTTATATTAAAGCTACTTAAGGTTATTATTTCTAATTAAAAAATAATTACCGTTTTTTTTAATTATAGTCACCATTAATATTTTCTAAACAATATATATTCTCACCTTTTTTACCAGGGCATGATCCGAAAAAAATTGCGCTTAGTAAAAAGAAGGAGTTAAAATCTTATTTTTATTACTCAAAGTTTCCATATCACTTTATAAGTTCAAATAAAACGTTATGTTTTTGAACATATAAATATTCTTAGAATTTTTTTAATTAAGCCACGAAAAAACATTGCTTTTTGGAAATAAGAAGAGAAAATATTTAATATCTAAAAAGTTAAACATAATCCCAACCCCTAAAAAAAGACAAATAAACGTAAAAAACAAACTCCTCCTACTTTCAAAACGCAATGTTTTTTTGTTGGTTAAGTTAAAAAATGGCGAAACTAATTAATATTTCAATAATAAAACATAATTTCAGCCCTCTCAGAAAAACCGCATTTTTTCGACGAATAAAAATAAACTCCTCCTATATTCAAATTCAATTTTTATATTTGTAAGTTGGGTTAAACGAAATAGAGAAAAAAATAACTATTTAAAAAAAACATATAACTTCAACCCCCAAAGAAAAAATTGACGCTTTTCACCAATAAAAATAAACTCCTTCTATTTTCAAAATGCAATATTTTATTTTTTGGTTGAGTTTGAAAAAAATGGGAATCTATGAATAATATTTGAAAAATTCAACAAGTAAGCTCAACCCCCATAGAAAACATGAACGCTTTAGACCAAGAAAAATAAACTTCTCCTATTTTCAAAATGCAATGTTTTATTTGTTGGTTTAGTTAAAAAAAATGGAGAAACTATGGGGGTTGGGCTTACATGTTGAATTTTTCAAATATTATTCATAGATTCTAATTTTTTGTCAACTAAACCAACAACTAAAACATTGCATTTTGAAAATAGGAGGAGTTTATTTTTATTGGTCTAAAACGTCTATTCTTTATTGGAGGTTGAGCTTATTTGTTTAATTTTTTAAATATTAAGTACAGATTCTCCATTTTTGTTAACTAAACCAACAAATAAAACATTGCATTTTGAAAAAAGGAGGAGTTTATTTTTATTGGTCTAAAACGTCTATTCTTTATTGGGGGTTGAGCTTATTTGTTTTATTTTTCAAATATTAATTATAGATTCTCAATTTTTGTTATCTAAACCAACAAATAAAACATTGCATTTTGAAAATAGGAGGAATTTATTTTTATTGGTCTAAAACGTCTATTCTTTATTGGGGGTTGAGCTTATTTGTTTAATTTTTCAAATATTATTCATAGATTCCCATTTTTTTTAACTAAACCAACAAATAAAACATTGCATTTTGAAAATAGGAGAAGTTTATTTTTCTTGGTCTAAAGCGTTCATGTTTTCTATGGGGGTTGAGCTTACTTGTTGAATTTTTCAAATATTATTCATAGATTCCCATTTTTTTCAAACTCAACCAAAAAATAAAATATTGCATTTTGAAAATAGGAGGAGTTTATTTTTATTGGTGAAAAGCGTCAATTTTTTCTTTGGGGGTTGAAGTTATATGTTTTTTTTAAATAGTTATTTTTTTCTCTATTTCGTTTAACCCAACTTACAAATATAAAAATTGAATTTGAATATAGGAGGAGTTTATTTTTATTTGTCGAAAAAATGCGGTTTTTCTGAGAGGGCTGAAATTATGTTTTATTATTGAAATATTAATTAGTTTCGCCATTTTTTAACTTAACCAACAAAAAAACATTGCGTTTTGAAAGTAGGAGGAGTTTGTTTTTTACGTTTATTTGTCTTTTTTTAGGGGTTGGGATTATGTTTAACTTTTTAGATATTAAATATTTTCTCTTCTTATTTCCAAAAAGCAATGTTTTTTCGTGGCTTTATTAAAAAAATTCTAAGAATATTTATATGTTCAAAAACATAACGTTTTATTTGAACTTATAAAGTGATATGGAAACTTTGAGTAATAAAAATAAGATTTTAACTCCTTCTTCTTACTAAACGCAATTTTTCTTTTCGGAGCATGCCCTTGAAAAAAGGTGAGTATATTTAATTTTTAGAAAATATTAATGGTGACCATAATTAGGAAATTTAAACGGTAATTATTTTGCAATTAGAAATAATAACCTTAAGTAATTTTAATATAAAAGTAGCATTGCTCTGCCATCATTGAAAAAGAACACCCTGTAAAATATTGCGTCAAACCAAACGCCACGTGGGTATATCTGCCGCTAAACTTTTGATTATTTCTAGTGTCTTTCTAATGCTGAAATAGAATAAGTTAAGTTAAGTAAAGTAGATATTACTTTAATATCAGTTTGGGAGACATATGATAAATCTATTCTGCCAGGGATTGCCTTAACATTGTCCGACAATGGTGTCAATGTTTCCACGCGTAAGCACAAAGTTAAAATTAAATGTTGTGTTGATTAGAAATTATTATTATCATTAGTCATGATTGTACTTGGTACCATTTTTGACAATATGATACGTGGACAAAAATAAACAAAAATATGAAAAATTTAATAGAGGTAAAGAAACTAATGTTGTGGCTTGGCTCGAAAAATGAAAAGCTCGAAAATACTCGATCGAGCTTCGAGCTTTTTGCACAGCTCTACTAATTATTTTTATTTATATACGTAATTAATATTTTTACAGTCTCTTACCAATGTATATTATTTTTTGCAACACTAACCTGTAAAATTGAATTTTACACACTAAAAACATCCTTGTGCCTGTTTCACGAGAAATAATGAAATAAAGCTTTTAAACAACAATTTACAATCACATTTTTTTATTTTAGTTTCAAGAAAATTTCATTTAACAGTTCCCCCACTACACCTAAACTTACAGTAATATTGGAAATAGTGCTGCAAGTTTAGTTGTTCTAGTGTTGCAAAAAATGTTGTATGACACTCGTGCATAAAATTGATTATATTCGTGTGATTTGCATCACTCTCCTTCGGCTCGTGCTGCAAATGTCACACTTCATGTTACGCTAAGAAGTCTATGTTAGTTTTTTCTTATATTTTTTTACACTTGATTAAGTATGTGTCAATTTTATTATCTTCTTCCGGTTATTAAAAAAAACTTTTTTGCTTAGTATTCTGCTTAAAAGTCGTTGTCATTCACTTTCATTATTGCCTAAACTTCGTCAGTATAATATATCGTATTTAATAATATTAACTATACTAGATCCATGTAGTATAATATACTATTATTATATTTAATGTTCTAGAACAGTCTGTATTTTTTGTTGGTATCGAAGTAAAGTTTTACTAAGTTCGATATTGGTTAATCTTAGTATGCCATTCTAGATAATGTAGGCTCATTAATGAAAGATTTAAACTTTTTTATCAGATAACTCAGACGTAGAGAAAAAATAATTGTTCTGTTAGTGTACAAAAGACATTTTGAAACACGTTAACATCAAAGTCAAAACTTTTGTTTAACTGATAATAAGCCGTTGACTGCTTAGCTACCATCAGGACCGCAATTCAGAAACTTCACTTTACTCTCACTTCCACTTCACTAACACTTCAATATCACTAAGAGTAAACTCTTACTTCATATATAGGGTAACATTTACCTTACTTCCGTTTTATTTTCACATTCTTTTCAATTCATTTCAGTTTTATTATACTTTTACTTAACATTTAATTCATTGTAACTTTCAGTTTACATATGTCCTTTTTTATTTACATTTCACTCTTTACAGTTAAAAAACATTATCAGATCTTTCCATGGATGAAAGAGACTTGTCATTTATCTTGTTAAAGTAAGTAACTTACATTTGACATAAACTAGGTGTTAAGAATTGCAAAGAATTTATCAAAGACATTAATTTTTAGTTTTTAATTTTAATTATCATTAATTTCATTATTACATTTTATTTTTAAGAAACTTTTTACTTTTAATATTTGATATTTTATAAATAATTTAAAGTTATCGTATTTTGATTCTTTCTAAATAATCTGTTTTTTAAAGTATCGTTCTCTGTTCTTCGAAATTCGAATGTGACAATTTTGTTTAAAGTTTGTTTTCTTAGAAGTCAGATAATGAGACCTTGCTTTTTGATGGAACAAAGAATCATCGATTCTCCAATAGAATTTTGTTTATTTTATCCCTTCTGCGACGAAAACTCCTCCTTAAGTGGAGCTCTTAAAGCACAAAGGCTTTACACTTATTCATTAGCTAAAAAACTGTATTTCGATTCACATGTAATTCTATAATCTCGCTTAAAACCCATTTTTGTAATAACTTTTCTCTAAAATCAAAAAATGTATGATTTTCATATGAACAATAAATATATCGATTAACAATTAAATATACGAAATTACTTTCTTATTGGAGTAAAATTCAATAAGAAGACACTTTATAGTGTCACTCTAAACACTAGGGTTAATTTTCAAAACGTTAAGCCGTAATTAAAAACTTTACTTATTTTAATAGAAAACTCATAACATGTAAAATAACATTTTATCTTCGTTTTTTATTACTTTACTGTGTCTTTCTATTTATCATTGGTAATATTATTAATTACGGTAACAATTATTATTGTGACAGTTTAATGTTCTACTTTAGAAACATTAAAATGTTTCTTTATTAGAATTCATATTTCTTTAATGTTCATGTGATCAATAAAAATTAAAAATGGCCTTTAGAATTCGTTGGTTATGTTTCATATGTAATCAACCGTTTCGTCCAGCTCTATTAGTTCGTATAGATGGTGACGAAAATATAGCAAAAAGCGAAATCGCTATTAGAAGACGTGAAGAATTTGAATTACCGCCTCTTCATATTGATGATTCTACGAGATTATGTATAAATTGCAATCGATCGGTAACTGATGAAATCTTTTTAATTGAAAATAATCCTGATGCTATAAGACTAAATGTCTTAACACAAACTGCTAGCCGCAGTTGCGTTATTTGCAATGCTGTTAATAACGTTTACACAGTTTCAACGCAGTGTAGAGTAAATGTTTTTGTTTCCTTAAACATTTTTGTTCCTGCTGGTGTAAAAACGTGTCAGCATCATTTAGATGATAGAGGTTTCTTCCTTCGGCCTTTAATGTTAGGATTCCGATATATAAATAGGCCATACGTTTTAGGCGGTAGACAATTAGAGATGTTTTTGCAGGAGCTTCGTCAGGTTTCAGAAAACACAATCAAATATGATCATGAAGAAAATTTTACCGATGCTGATTTTGAAGTTATGTTTCCGTTAACAAAAGTTCAATTTCGTGATATTTTTAATCACTGTGATCCAGTTCCTTGTTTGAACATTTAGGTATCCATTGGAAAATGCCATCACTTTTACAGCGTGGACAAAATCAACACCTAACTGAAGAAGCAAATGAAAGTCGCCTAGTAACAAAAACCAGGTGGATAGTGGAAGCCAGAAATGGTCACATAAAATCAATTTTTAAGTTTTTCGACCACACCCTTCATCTGCAACATGCAAAAAACTTAGGAGACTTTTTTCGAATAGCTGCTGCTATAATTAACAAATACTATCCTCTGATTCACATGGCAGGAGTTAATGCTGAGTTGGCAAGGGAGATGTTAGAGAAATCTCGTCAACCTAATGTTGTCCAGGCTATAGTAGAATCCGAAAACCTGCAAGCTCGAAATGCTCAACGCTGGATTAAATTGACTTCCGATCATGTTCAGAATTTTCCGCTTCTGACATTAGATTTTCTACGTGACCTCACAATTGGTGTTTATCAGGTTAACCTATCTCCTTCATACGTTCAAGATAAACTTCGGCGAGAAGCAAACGAAGAATTTCAGTTAAAGGTATTTCGAGATCCACAAAATGACGCAATTCCAAGGAATGGATTGCTTCGAGTTAGAATTTTTTCGATATTCAGAAACGCTACAAAGTATCAACTTTGGATTGCCTTCAAACCAACAGATGAAAACGAAGGAGAAGATGACGATTCTCCTGTCTTGGGACATTACTGCACCTGCAAGTCAGGTGCTCGATCTCTAGGAACCTGTGCTCATGTCGCAAGCGTTGTGTGGTTTTTGGGATTCGCAAGACATGATCCAAATGTTCGCTACCCCTCTACTTCATTAAACGACGCAATATTGGACGCTGGCAATCGACCTTAACAAAATAATCCGATGGTTTCATAGGTCCTCTGTTATGCTTTAACGGTCTGTATGTAATTTGAGTTTTCTCATTTGTTTTGCTATCGTTTATGTGCTTTCTGTATTTTTGTAGCTTTTATACAGTTAATAATTACAGTTATAATTACTATTCATATTGTTTTTCTTTTGCGATTCTGTAATTAATATTCCTAAAGACACTATTTTGGAATTTATCGATTGATATTTATTTATTTGAAAATGAATGTCAGAAATGATAAATAATTGTTTAATTATTTTTTGTAATATGTTTTATTTAGAGTTAGTAATTGTTTAAAAATAAAAAAAAAAAATTTAAAAAGAAAATGTATAAAAAATATTTCATAACAATGATAACAATTTCGTTGTTAATTTTAAAGTACACATGTTTTTTATAATTAATAGTAAAAAAAGTTGCAAATGTTTTAGTATTTATTCTTTTTATGAAAATGTACCAATAAAAACCATACATTTATTATTATTAAAAAATAGAATATATTATTTCGCGCCCCAATTATCCTAGCAATTTACTTTTTTGGTTGGTTATTTGGCGACTGGAAACTATGACCGGTCAAATTGGTACAATCTATTTTTTTAGTAACAAATTCGTAAACACAGCAAAAGCGAGCGAAATTAGCCCCCTAGATGATACACAGTTACTCATTTTTCAATAGGATGCTATTTTGTAAATTAACTTTACTTCTATGTTACTATAAAACTGCTATCACATTTCCTTCACATTCAGTATACTCTCACTTTCAATTTTATATTACTTCACTTTGATTCTAATCTTCTTTTCACTGTCACTTCTATTTTTATTACACTCCAATTTTCACTTTCATATCATTTTATTTACGCATTTAAAAAAGTTCGCACTCCACTCCCACGTTAACTCATTTTACTACTATTTATTTTACTTTCAGAGCCACTTCAATCTTCCATTCATCATAACATTCTATTACGTCACCTATATATTAACATTCATTACACTTATAATTCTACATTATTCCTCTACGTTACTCATTTTTTCATCGCACTTCACGATTATTTTTCACTACCTTTACGTAAACAAATCTATCAAGTCAACCAATCCTACTAACACTTTGCTTCCACACCTTTTATATCACTCTTTCACTTTAATGCCACTTTCGTCTAACATCACTAACACTTCCAGTTATACTTCATTTCATCCACCTCACTCTTACTTTTACAGTTATTCCACTCTAAGTTTTAGTTAACTTTTCCTTTCATAATTCATTACTTTTACTCTCACATTTATTTTATTATCTAACTTCACTATCATCTTACCCCAGTAGCACATTATATTACAGCAATATTGAGAACATTGCCTCAACATTACCAAATATTGCCTCAATGTTGCCAATGTTACCAGAACATTTTGTGCTACTGGGGTACTTTCCGTTCCACGCAACTTTCACTTCCATCATGCTTTTATTTCACATTATTCTTATTCCCACAGTCACTTTACTTTTACATTCTTCTTCCTTAACTCGCACTCATATATTCAATTCACTTCACTTTCTCATATTACATACACTTTCATTTAACATTACTATTATTTTACTCTAACTCTCAGATTCTACTTTTTATTAATCTTACTCTAACACCAACATCCATTTAATTCATACATTCACTTCACTCTCATTGCTACAATTACCTCATTTGTTCACTTTTCTTACATATCCATCTCATTTCTCTATTATATCATTCTCACTCACACTTTACTGTCCCTTTCATTATACTTGATTATTACAACAATCTCACTCCCACATCCACTTTTTTCCAACTTTCTCTTTACTCTAACTTTGATCATTCTTCAATCTGATTCCCACATTTTTTCACTTAATAACTTAAATGATACTTTAGTCCCACTTTACTAGCACTACAACTATACACTCTCTTTCATCATTCTTTTATTGCACATTATTCTTACTTCACATTAATTTTACTCTTATATTCTTCAATTCACTTCGCTTTCTCACTTTACTTACACTCTTATTTAACTTAACTACTATTGTACTCACATTCTTACACTCGCATCTATTTTATTCTCTACTCTCATTGCCACTCACACTTTAGTCTTACTTTCATCATATTGCTTCCTTATAGAGGAAGTATCGTTTTTTTACTTTCTGTATCCACTTTATTCTTATTTTCTCTGTACTATAACTTTAATAATTCTTCACTCTTACTTTGAAAATCATTTTACTTTTTAACTTTAATTACACATTTTTTTCATTTTCCTATTATTCCATTTTAACTCCCAGCTTACTCTCTCTTTAGTAATACTTTTATATCACTACACTGTTATTACCACATTCATTCCACTCAGTTACACCTTACTCACACTTTCATCTTTCATCACTCTACTCTAACTTCAGTCTAACCTGAATCTTTCTTCATTAGTACTTCCTTCTAACTTTTAGATTTATTGTATTTCTACTTTGAATTTTCTCTTCCTTTAATCCTCACTGACTATCATTTCACTCTTAGTCTCACATTACTATCACTTTAGTTCCATTATACATTATCTTTCATTTAATTTTGCTTTCGCTCCTTTTTCACTCTGACGTTCACTTTTATTTAAACTTTTCACACTCTTTGCTCTAATCTCCCTTCTTTCTAACTTTCACTTTCATTTTCACTTTCACTTTCACCTCTCTCTCATAACTTCATTATAACATTTTTTCTTGATATACATTCACGTCAAGTAAGACGAAGGTAAAGTATAATTTAACCTGGAGTAAAATTGAAGTGTATGTAAAGTGAAAGTGAAAGTGATATGGTAGCACTTCTAATAGTAGTTCAGTAGCATATTACTGATAAGCAATCGATTTCAGACATTCTCAAATATTCATTTTTTTAAGGCAAGAACATTTGTTCTCTTTTTCTTAAAAAACCTGTTTTAGTATCCTAAAAACTAATGTAGCAAAAAATCTGTTCATTTTTTTAATTTTTTCATTAACATTATTTGTTACATACATTTTGAACTACATTTTTACAAAGTTTAAAGAAATTCCACGGAGACCTAGTTTCTATGTATTTTGTGCGGGGTCCTTTCTATAATGAATCAAATTAGAAGGAATGTTGCTTAGTAAATTCTTATAAAAGAGAAAAACGAATCCCATAAAATAAAAACAGGGTCATCCGACCCTGGCACCTTGGTCTCCTCCATCGAACCTATGAAGGCGCGCATCCAAATTTTACTCTCCCGGTACTTGGTAACGTAAAATTTTAAAATCAAAATTTTTGGATTGTTTATTCTTTAATTAAATATTCTAAATAATTTTCGGTTCGTAACATTCAAAAGGATTTAATTCACAAAAATTTAATTATTTACAAATTTTTTTATAAATTTCTTCGCAATCATTCACTTATTTTTAATTTTGATTTTTTTGGGTCAAAATTTTTTTTTTTTCAAAATGCTTATTTCCAATCGAAAGAGCATGAAAAAACCTTTCCAAAATGTACTTTGTCAAAATTGTATGTTTAATTGTTTAAGAGTAAAAAATTATTAAAATAAACATTACACAAAAAGACCCCTTGATCACTTGACGTGGAATCGCTCATATACATATGGGCCATATTAATGTGATAGGGTATAGCTAAATAAGTATGGAAAAAGTGACCCAAATATATTTTTCCCATTCATTCCTATCCACTTAAAAATAACTTTTTCAAATTTTTTTTCTGAATACAAGCCTGAAATCGATGTCAAGAAAATTATTTCCAAAGAATAATCCAAAAATTTTTATTTTTACATATAAAATTTTTTTCTTTTTGGATCGTTAAAGCGGTACATCACACTTTTTTTATTTAACTTCTTTAACAGTATTATTTTAAAAAAAATAATGGCCTAGATGATTTTTGAGTGCGACACGGTAAAAAAAAATCCTAAAATTTGGTTTTAAAATTTTCGAAACTTTTTTGTTTGTCTAAAAATATTTTTTTATATCAACTTCAGATTTGTATTTATCAACCTTAATAAGCCACTAGTAATAAGTTGCAAAAATATTTGACAGTTTTTTTAAAATCAAACATTTGCATACAACATAAAAATGTTCCGGGTAGGGTTTTTGAGTTATTTACCGTGACACATCTTGAAATCATGTCGGGCAAAATTTTTTATTTAGTAGATCACATAAGAGAATGAAATGAGAAAATACTTAAAAATGTCACTTTAATAGAACTAAAAAATTTATTTTTGAAGATTTCGAAAAACTTTCATTTTAAAATTTTTTGAATTTTTTGAAAAAAAAATTTGAAATTTTTTTTTTAGAATCTCTTTAATTGTCTTTTCAACATATCCAAAGCTTTGGAAATAATTTTCTTGACATCGATTTCAGGCTTGTATTCAGAAAAAAAATTTGAAAAAGTTATTTTTAAGTGGGTAGGAATGAATGGGAAAAATATATTTGGGTCACTTTTTCCATACTTATTTAGCTATACCCTATCACATTAATATGGCCCATATGTATATATGTGCCTTACCGTACGTGATAAATAGCATGACCATGGTTTTTGACATTTTACTCAAAAACTATATTTTTAAAAAATTTGAAAAAAATATATGTTAAAGGGGACATTATAAGGTACTTTTTACAACAAAAGAGAAAGTGGTCACTTAAAAAAATAACCCTAAAATTTTTTTTTTTAATTTCAAAAAATTTTTTTGAAAAAAAAATTTGGATTTTTTTTTCTAAAATCGTCTTATCTATATTAACAACCTCTTAAAATTTCATTAAAATCGGTTTAGTAGTTTTCGAGAAAAATAAGTTTTTTTATTTTGCTTTCCCCCTCCATAACTCCCCCAAAAAAGCGAATTTTAAGTTCAAAATTGCAGAAAGTTATAGTCATACGGATAGTAACATATGGGCCAAATTTGAGAAAAATAGAAGCGGGGGCATTTTTTGCATACTTAACCCCCTAAGCCCTGTGTGTCAGAGCCGGGGTCATCTAGGAAGTTCACCTTTGTTTCTTTGAACTCAGGTGCATCTAATTGAACTACTGGGGAGTCCTCTCCCCTGGACTTTGCTCTACGGATCCAACTTGGTCCGGGGCAAAGTGGACGGTTCTCTGACGCTGGGGAGCTTGACTCGGGGCCGCATCGGAGCGTCGAGTCTGTTGAATGTTTAAATCCGGTTTTTGGAAACTCGGATTTACTTGTGGGCCTGGCGAGGCTGAGCGAGGAGGGGTAGTACTCGGTCTATAACTTTGTGTCGGTGCCCTGTATTGTTGGTACTGTTGTTGGGGCTGTACCGGCGCGTAAGGTGCAGCATACGTCGCGGGCTGCTGATACGGCATGGGCTGAATAGGTGGCGCATAAGCCATTGGATGAGCAAACGAAGGCATCATTGATTTGTAAAATTCTGCCAGTTGTTCTGGGGTGAATTGCATCATCCCTGTGGGTTGGCTTCGATTAGACCTGGCGCCACCGCTTTCCTTATCACTATCACTTTTCCTTTTCTCTATAGAGACATGTCCTTCTACCTGTCGGGTATAAGGACTAGGGGATTGAGCCCTGTCGTCTGCGCGTGTAATATGGTAAGAGGATGCCCTAGATTTTTCTGCATAATTGCGGCGTTCTTCCGCATAAAGTGCATGCTCGTAGGCCTTGTCGAGATTTCTGGGGTTACGCGTGTCAACAAAGGTCGACATTTTATCGGGTAAGCCCCTAACAAAGGCACGGAACGCGTTTTCAACCACTGGTTGCATGATAATTTCACTTTCGGAAACTTCATGTCCACGATCATTGGCACCGACTTCATTTTGAAATACTTCGCGATATACCTTGTTATACTTCAATTCTAACGCGTGTTTTGCACCACTTACTAGTCCTCTTAACCTATCGTGATAGTCGCTCACTGTCTCAGTCTGTTTGAGCCTAATGGTCATTATGTTGTCTAAATACCACTGGTACTTCTTCGAGGACGCAAACCGTTTTCTCAGGTGTTTCACGAGTTCATTTATGCCGTTGAAACGCAATCCACGGATACTATCCCGAGCCGAACCTCTTAATTTGCTCAATACGGCCTTGAGAAAACCAAGCTTTGACACCTCAGGTATGAACGCGGGACTGTTTTCTATTTCCTGTAAGAAATCTTTAAGAGGGGGTTGGCGGCCGTCAAATAAGGGAATGTTTTGTGAATTAGTTTGCACAGACATTTGCTCGAGCACTGTAACGACATTATTAGTGTCGTCTAACGGTGCAGGATGGGGTCCATTAGGGTTAAGATTTCCACCACCACCAGCGGTAGACATGTTTATGTAATTTATAAAATGCAAAATATGTACAATAACCTCATTCAAAACAAAAGGAAGCTGCTTGGCAAAGGACCCCGCACAAAATGCATTGGAATTGGCTTACCGTTAATTTTGTTCAAATTTTCAGAATTAGTAGTTCTAAGTGTCCTAATTAAAGATATAATTTTGTTAAACTCAAAACTTTACTTGTTTGGCTGAAAACAGGGGGTGAAAGTACCCCCTGTCTAAGGCATGAAATGAACATTTCAGTGCTTTTAGCCAAATAAACCATTATTTTTGGTAAGTTTAATGTCAGAAGTCACCAATATACACAAAGAGAGAACTCTTAATGTTAAACAAATAAAAATGTAAAATATCAACCCTCAAAAACTATCCCTTGTACAGTTGAAACCATATAGAAAAGGAAAAAACTATTTTAATCACAGAAAATATTTTTATAAATAAAATATTGACTTTTCATTTACTAATACATATGAAATGTCATATTTACCCTTACAAACAACCCCAACAACAACAACAACAACAACAACAACAAAAAGCAACCCCTTTTATATTTTAAATAAATCCAGTAAACCAGATAAATGAACAGTTTAAACAGAGAAAGACTTTTGAAAATCGACTGGAAGTAATTATTTAATCTTCCGTGATTTTCAGTGCAATGTTCAAAATAAAAAAGTACCCTTATGAAAAAAACAACCCCGTAAGATTTAAAGTGAAAAAAGTAAAAAATCCATTTCAACCAAAGAAAACTATTAAAAATAGTAAACAGTTTATTATGTGTAAAAATCTTATAGTATGTAATTCTTGCCTTTAAACTGTATTGACTATATATGTGTTTTCGTGTGAATGACGCAAAATGGTGAAAGGGTAGGAACACCAGTGCGAATATCGATATGTACAATAGTATAAAGTAAGTATAGCATAAGCAGTACATACAATCTTCCTAATATCATATGGCTCCGTCTTTGTGTTGTGTTCTGCGCACAGAAGACTGCGCCTGATATTATTTTGAAGATGGTCCCTTTCGCTTTGGAGCGTCACATATATGATTTCTTTCATCAGCTCATGACATCGCTTGAAAGGCAACATTTGTTACCAGCTTACTGTATATCCTACAATATCTGGATTAAGAATATGTTAATCATTGTTTTAAATATTGTAGAGTACATTATTTAAACACATTTTTAGAGTTTGATTGATTTTTCAAAGATATTAGCATAGCATCGTTGTTTCAGATTGCGGGTATTTTGCAATACTTACTTTATACTATTGTACATTTCGATAATTGCACTGGTGTTCCTACCTTGAAGTAAATAATAATATAAACAAAATGCGTTGCTATGTTTGTAATGCAGTTTTTCAACCTAGACAAATGTCATCTATTGAAGGAGAAGAAAATGTTGATAAGAGCGAAATTGCAATTCGTTGGCGAGAAGAAAGAGGCTTTCCACCGCTTGCAATTGGTATTAATACACGTGTATGCATAACATGCAAGCGACTTATTAATATTGAAGTTGATGAAAATGAAAATAATCCATCTTGTTTAAGACTTAATGTCTTAACGCAAACATCGAGCCATACGTGCCTTATTTGCAATCGGATAGATAATGTAGTACGACTTTCAGACGAATGTCGTGTTAACATTTTTGTCCTGAAAGACATTTACGTTCAAGAAAATGTTAGGTGTTGTCCAGAGCATTTAGATGAACACGGTTTTATCCCTGCAGATCTCATGCAACATCTTCGTTTTATGAATAGATTTTATTGTATTAAAGGTCCTCAGTTATTAAAGTTTTTAAATGGTCTCAGCGGTTCTGTGAAAAAAAATTCGAAAAAAAATTCGTAGATGAAAGCGATTTTTCGGACGATCAGTTCAAATCATTTTCTCCAATAACTAAGGAACAATTTCGAGATTTATATTCTCTATTCGATCTAGCGCAACTGGTACCAGGTCAGAGATATATTTCAAAGAAAGACCTTTTAGTATTTTTATGCAAAATGCGGCAAGGTCTACCAGATGAATTTCTTTCAGTTGTTTTTAATTATCCCAGCAGACAAAGTGTTAGTATGGCTGTTAGTAAAGTAAGAATATTTTTAATGGAATCATTTGTTCCTCAAAACATTGGACTTAACGCAATAACGAGACAAGAATTCATAGAGAGATATGTACCTGATTTTGCAAATACATTATACAATCCGACACCAGAAAATCGTAAAGCAATTGTCATCATCGACGGTACTTACGAAAAATTGGGAAATCTAGCAATTTTCAAGCTTTACGACAATCGTTTAATCTTCACAAGAGTTGTCATCTTGTTAAGCCCATTCTTTTGGTGTCAACGAATGGATACATTCTTGACATTCACGGACCATACTTTTCAGACGCACGAAATAACGACGCCAACATTTTAATACAAGAATGTGAAAGAGATGGTGCTCAAATCAGAGAATGGTTAGACGAATGCGATATAATTATTGTTGATAGAGGGTATCGCGATGCGATTCCTTTTCTTGAACGGATGGGTTTAATACCCAAAATGCCACCTTTGTTGGGTCGTAATGAACGACAATTCTCTACTGAGGATGCGAACGAAGCTCGGTTAATCACAAAAATAAGATGGTTAGTAGAATCGCGAAACGGGCACTTGCAATCTATTTTTAAAATATTTGGTAAACCTATATCAATGACACATGTTCCTCATCTTGGTGATTTTTATCGCATTGCTGGCGCGATAATAAATAAATATCGTGGTTTAATAGAAATGGAAGTAGCTACAGTTGAATTAGCAACAGAAATGTTATTAAAAGCTGAAACAGCAAATGAATTAAAAACAAGGGTTGAAGAAGAGGAACTTTTCCGAAGAAACGCACAGTGGGTGCATTTAAACGAAAACGATCTTCCATATTTTCCTCATCTTTCTATGGAGTATTTGCGTCACTTGACATTCGGGGTATACCAAGTAAACTTGGCACCATCTTATATTCAGGATAAAGTCCATAGAGATGGTAATGAAGAATTACAACTAGATGCTTTGATGAATGAACCTGGTTTAATAAGAATGCGCATTTATTCCAGATTTCGAAATGCTACGCGACATCAGCTATGGATACTTTATGATCTTGAAGAAAATAGAGGTGAACAGCAGCAACCTATCCGTGGTTACTATTGCACTTGTAAGTCGGGTGCAAGAACTTTAGGTACTTGTGCTCACGTTGCAAGTGTTTTATGGTACTTCGGATATGCTCGTCACGAAGAACACGTGAAATACCCTTGGACGGATCTTTTGGACAGCGTGTTAGATGCAGGAAACAGAAACAACCCTATCAATGAATAGTTTTTTTGGATGCATTGCAGCAAAGTCCTTAAAATAAGATTTGCTACTAAGTGCAACTTGTATATATGTAAATAGGTGAGATATGTAAATAGGTGAGATTTTTTTTAAAATAATATTTTATTTTTGTTACATGTAGGAGGTAGTTTCTTTAACAACTACAAACATAATAAACTGTTTACTATTTTTAATAGTTTTCTTTGGTTGAAATGGATTTTTTACTTTTTTCACTTTAAATCTTAAGGGGTTGTTTTTTTCATAAGGGTACTTTTTTATTTTGAACATTGCACTGAAAATCACGGAAGATTAAATAATTACTTCCAGTTGATTTTCAAAAGTCTTTCTCTGTTTAAACTGTTCATTTATCTGGTTTACTGGATTTATTTAAAATATAAAAGGGGTTGCTTTTTGTTGTTGTTGTTGTTGGGGTTGTTTGTAAGGGTAAATATGACATTTCATATGTATTAGTAAATGAAAAGTCAATATTTTATTTATAAAAATATTTTCTGTGATTAAAATAGTTTTTTCCTTTTCTATATGGTTTTAACTGTACAAGGGATAGTTTTTGAGGGTTGATATTTTACATTTTTATTTGTTTAACATTAAGAGTTCTCTCTTTATGTATATTGGTGACTTCTGACATTAAACTTACCAAAAATAATGGTTTATTTGGCTAAAAGCACTGAAATGTTCATTTCATGCCTTAGACAGGGGGTACTTTCACCCCCTGTTTTCAGCCAAACAAGTAAAGTTTTGAGTTTAACAAAATTATATCTTTAATTAGGACACTTAGAACTACTAATTCTGAAAATTTGAACAAAATTAACGGTAAGCCAATTCCAATGCATTTTGTGCGGGGTCCTTTCTACGGAATTCGCGTGTCGTGTCGCCACCGCGGATTATTCCTGTTACTTTCTACCTCGGTTTAATTTCGAAAAGAAATTCCTAATTGTGGTTCGCAAATTTTGTCTGTCAGCGTAATTCTTATTCACTTCCGAAAAATTAACGATAAACCGTCCGTTTGTTTTTCTTGTGGCCCTAATTGCCATTGAGTTATAGGGAGATTGTAAACTCATTTTTCATTTAGATCAAAATTCATGGAATTTTCCGATTTTTTTTATCAGGATCGAATTATATGGCGGTAAATTATCTGGATTTTATTTCTTTGTTTAATCTTACTAATTACAGTTAGTTAGAGTTTTCTGACGTAAGGCTACTATATTCCCCACCAATAGCATCTATCCCTTCTGTTAATTCAGTACATTGGTCCCGAGTAAATCCAGTAACATTAGTACTTCTTCGAGGAAACAGGACACTAATGAAGAGGAACAGTACACTTAACGGTTTCTATTTTTATTATCTTTAACTTGTTTCTTGGTCCGACTGAAGCTAATCGGGCTGATTCGAGGAAAGAAAGAGAAATCTTTTTCAATTCGGATCGAGTTAACAGTTCTGGGTCGGATATTGGAAACTTATTATTGTACTGAACAAAGTAATATATTTCCGACATTAAAACAACTAAACCCTGTAAGGTCTCGCTCGTCTCTGATTCCTATTTCTCTCCAGATTTCTTTTTCTATGGCTAGTTCAATTGGGATGACTCCCGAAGTGGAGAAATCTCGTCGTCGATTTCTTTCCGCATTAAGTTCCAAATTTCCTCTATAGCTCTTCGTATTTTAACTACTTCTATGGGGATAACTCCCGGGGGTGAAGGGATCTTGTCCTCAAAAACGGGATGTTGGAGCTCAAGCTTAGGAACTACTTCGGGGATTGACTTCAGGTCATACATTAGGGATCTTAGTCCAAAATCGTAACGTCACTATCGTAGTCCACAGTCACGTCTATATTTAAGATAAACTAGAGGTTCTTACTAGTCTCACCCTTTGGTCGTTAAAATTTTCAATACGTCTAACTCTTAGCTTTAGAGTTCGATTACCTGTTAAAAGGTCAGCTGACCGACCTAACGTCAATAGAAGTCTTCTCAACTCTTGATTGTTCGTGACTGTGCAAACACTACAAAGTAATGTAGTTTTTCGGCAAGCCCCCTTTTAGAAACCAAAGTGTTTTGGCGGAAAGTATTAATTTTAAGAACAGAAGATTCCTCTTTTTTCGGTATCTTTAATACTCTTGGGCCTATTAGTTAGTGGCACTGCCCCAATTGGTTTGGTGCTATTTGAGGCTTGCGCCACTTGTCTAACAAGGTTCGGTCTTTTTGAAGAATTTTTTACTTTAGAGCGCCCACCGCGGCGTTTATTTTTATTCGGCATTACAAAACATTTTATGTACTATTATTGTCGATATTATTTTTTTTTTTGACAAACAATAAGATTGAAAATAAAGAGGTTAACTGATAAGCAACTTTATTTCAAAATATCAAATCAACTGTTGTTAATCTAGGGAGTTGTAAACAGAATTGGGAAAATCCAAAATTATTAAAGTTTAAAGAACGGTGCCCAAAAAGGGCCAAAATTTGCCCATGAGGGAATTGTAAGAGCATAATAGTTTTCAACAGTTTGAACCCTGCTGAAACCGAAAATGATAGGTAAAAAGTTGTAAAGTGGAGGGAAAGGGGTGAAAAACTACCCCTAAGTCCAGAATTCCAATAAATTATGAAAATTCATAACATCTAAAAAAATAAATCTAAATCGCTTGAAAATTGTTACTCGGGGGTTTTCGGGGTCGCTGATTACGAATATGATCTTGGTTTTTCAAAATTCAAAATGGCGGATCCAATATGGCGGATTACTTTTTTAAAAAATGATAAGATTCGCCTGAAACTATTTACAAGCGGGTTTTTGGGATGTACGTTGCATCCAATCAATGAAGATAAGACGCAAGGCATCTGACCAGTTAAGGTAAGATGTGTGTTGCATCCAATCAATGAAAATAAGACGCAAGGCATCTGACCAGTTAGGGTAAGATGTTTGTTGCATCCAATCAATGAAGATAAGACGCAAGGCATCTGACCAGTTAAGGTAAGATGTGTGTTGCATCCAATCAATGAAGATAAGACGCAAGGCATCTGTTGAGAAACATTCTCATTAAGAGAAGAGCAAAGTTAAAAATTCGTTACATGCAGATAAAAAACAATTGAACTGCAGTGGATATAAGAGAGAAATATTCTCGTTATGAAATGGATTTATTCAATGGTACGTTGCATGTAGATTAAAAACAAATGACCCCAAAAACTCTCCTGTAAATAGTTTCAGGCGAATCTTATCATTTTTTTATAAAGTCATCCGCCATATTGGATCCGCCATTTTGAATTTTGAAAAACCAATCTCATATTCGTAATCAGCGACCCCAAAAACCCCCGAGTAACAATTTTCAAGCGAATCTTATCATTTATCTATAAAGTCATCCGCCATATTGGATCCGCCATTTTGAATTTTGAAAAACCAAGATCATATTCGTAATCAGCGACCCCGAAAACCCCCGAGTAACAATTTTCAAGCGATTTGGATTTATTTTTTTAGATGTTATGAATTTTCATAATTTATTGGAATTCTGGACTTAGGGGTAGTTTTTCACCCCTTTCCCTCCACTTTACAACTTTTTACCTATCATTTTCGGTTTCAGCAGGGTTCAAACTGTTGAAAACTATTATGCTCTTACAATTCCCTCATGGGCAAATTTTGGCCCTTTTTGGGCACCGTTCTTTTCTTTTCCCTATTTTCTATAGCTAATTTCACACGACGCTCGATTTCTCTTCGTTTGTTTGTAAGAGCTAATTCGGCATTCGCTTTGTTCGATAATTCTTCAAGACAATCACAGAATTCTTTCCATGAGGTCAATGAGTTTTCCGAATGTTCCGTCGAGGTTTCAACTTGATTTTCAGGTTTGTGTCTTAATGTTATGAGTCTATTCAAATTTTTGTCACTTATAATTTCTTCTTCTATTTTAGTGAGATTCCTAATTCATATCAAATTCTTTAGTTTTCTTCCTCCGTAAACATTTGTGCATTTATGAGGCATTGCAAAACATTTCAAACAAATATAAATAAACTAAAGGAAGTTAAATAATAAAAGAGAGATAATATGTTAAAGGAAAACAATTAAGTTAAAGAGAATGAAAGTAAGACAAAATTAATCTTCTTTTGTCAGTGAAAATTCTAACTTAACCGTAAATGAGTTTCTGGAGCCCCCACTATAAAAATAGGGTCATCACATACTTTTCACTCCTAGTCAAGCAGTGAAATTAAAAGAAAATCCTAATAAAGTTTCCTTTTAATTTCTATTTCAAATTTAGGCTGACATTAAAGAAAATTATTTCTTATCAATTAAAAAAAAACTAAACAACATCTCTTTTTTTATTGACGAAAACCTTGGTTCAACCTTAAATGAGGTTCTAAAGCCCCCACTATAAAAATAGGGTCGTCACATACCACTCACTTTCGATCAAGCAGGAATGTTAATTAAAGAAAATTATTTTCTTTTCTTAATTTTTCCGAACTGGTTAAGGTCAAAATTAAGATTGGATATTGAAAAGAATGAGTCTAAAAAAATGAAGGTAAAACAAAATCAATTTTCTTCCGTCAGTGAAAATTCTAACTTAACCTTAAATGAATTTCTGGAGCCCCCACATTAAAATAGGGTCGTCACATACTTTTCACTCTTAGTCAAAAAGAGAAATTAAAAAGGAAATTCTAATAAATTTTCTTTTCAATTTCCATTTCAAATTTAGACTGATTTAAAGAAAATTATTTCTTATCACTCGGAAGAGAGAAAAAAAGAAGGAAATTAATAAATAGATAATAATAACCAACACCTTTTTTCCTATTGACAGAAACCTTGGTTTAACCTTAAATGAGGATCTGGAGCCTCCACTATTAAAATAGGGTCATCACATACTACTCACTTTCAATCAAACAGGAAAAATTAATTAAAGAAAATTATTTTCTTTCCTCAATTTTTCTGAACCAGTCAAAGTTAAAAATTAAAATTGGTTATTGTAAAAAAATTAGATATAAAATTTTAAGAGAAAGTAAAAGAAAATACTTTTTTTTTTGAAAATGAGAAAAGACTAATATTTCTCTCTGTCAAAAGAAATTCTATTTAACCTCAAACAATGTTCTGGAGCCCCCACTATAAAATAGGGTCGTCACATACTACTTATTTTTAGTTAAACAGTGAAAGCAAAAAGAAAATGTTTAACAATTTTCTTTTTGACTTCTTTTCAAATTCAAGATGACCTTAAGAAAAATTATTCCTCTTTACACTAAAAAAAATAATACAATTTCTCACAAAAACAAAATTTATACTTCAAAAAAAAAATTTTGACAAAATTTTCTTTTTTGAAAATTAGAAAGGGGCCGGGCAAATACGTGAGAAAGATCCCACCGCTGCCACCATCAGCTTGTTACGAACAGGAAAATAATTATATAATAAATTATTTAAAAATCCAAAATAAGTTTAGAAAATCAAAATTTTAAATATAGAGTATTTTAACTGGACAATTTGAGAGAAAGTCTACCGCGCGCCTGCAGAGGTTCACCGGAGAAACCAAGCTGCCAGAGTTTTTAGCTGTAATTTTTCTTATTTACTACCGCCTGAGTTTTGAGATGCTCGGCGGGCGAAAGCTTCAAATTGTTTTTAGGTGAATTTTCCTAGGCCTTCAAGTTGAATTACTTAGGCAAGCACACGCACAAATAAAACTCATAAAAAGGAAAACTCTAAACTTTACGCGCACACACGCACTGAATTTATTATTAAGAACTTTTAAATGAATTTAAATTGAGTTTAAATTTTAGTTGTCTTAATTATTAACTCGAATCCAAATTTTATTTAAAATTTTGAGATAGCGGGAATAATCAAGTTCTGTCGGGCCTCACTAATGTAAGACTTTTCCTTTTAATTTATTTTCGTCTGTCCTAGATCTTAGACACTATCTGGTAGTGGTCCGTCAGATTAGGGGCCGATTAACAGACGGGCGAGTCCCGGCATTTCGCGATTGCTTTGATGCCTCCACGAGGAGCTTACTAACAAGGCGAAAATTCTACTGCGAATTTGGAAAATTTTTCTAAGCCTCTACTCCTCGCTTCTAAATCTGGGGGAATATTTTGGGGTAGAAGAGGTAGTTTGTTGGAGTAGAAGTAGGATAGGAACTTTTGAGGTGGCCCTTTATCTCGATTTGGAGAGGCACCAAGCTGCCAGAATATTTTATTATTCTGTTTAATTTTGTAAGGACGTTATCCTACTTTTAAAAGTTGCCTTCTGATTCGTTAAATACACTATTTTAAAAATGATTTTAATTTTAGGTTTAGTTAGGTAAGTAAAGAAATTGATTTTACGAATACATGATTTATTCTTAAATAGCAAAATACCTTTTAAATACAGAATGGTTATAGTGTGTTACAAATAGAAAGTGTGTGTGCTTGAATATGTGACTGAAACGATACTTATTTACTTACAAACTACCGGCGGAGCTATTCCTCTTTCGTATCACAAACCTCCGTCGTTCGAAAATTCTTTTGCTTTTACTAAAAATCGCGACGTCTGATTCGCGCAATTTTCTTTTGTTTGCGAGATTGCACCTGTGGTGAGTGGACGCGGGCAATACCTATGCAACCGGCCGGTTATAAATAACAGAATTCTAGAATTATTAATTATATTAATAATTCCAAAACCTCTCCAAAATCACCCCGCACTGGACTCCACCGGCTCAGAGAATTTGAAAATTTTAACGTCTGCCCTAAATCATGCAATTCGGGTTTTGGGTCGCGGTTACCAAGGAGAGGTGTCTTCGAGAAGAAGCGAGAATTCGTACTGTGATAATTGAGATTTCGCGACAAGCCTCTAACCCTTACCATTAGAGCGAAAAGTGGGGAAGACGGAAAATGTAGGTAGTAGGAGTAAGGAGTAGGAGAAAATCGTGGGTCCATTGGTCTATGCATTTTTGCTGACGTTTTGGATCTCACGGTAGGTCCGTGAGAACGATAATAGTTTGTTAATATAATACTTTTCGAGACATTATTTTTGAAATAACTTAGAATTTAAATAATAATTATATTGTTTAATTAATAAAATTAATATTTATCTTAGTTATTATAGTGCATATAATTTATTTATTGTGATTATATTGTTCCTACTTTTTATAGTTGGTTTGCATATGTAGTTACATATTGAGTAATGCGTATGCACATATACACACAACCTAATGTCCTCCGGCATTTTGTTGTAACTAAAATGTTTACAACAAAATGTTTAACTATTGTCAAGTTGTTGTATGTGCATCTAGTATGATGCATAGGTTTAAATAGCATGAGTCCAAATAGCATGAAGCATGTAAGCCTCGTGGCTTTGAGTCAGCTGTAACACACGTGCGTTTGTTTTGGAGATGTAGTCTACAGCTTATGGGCCCTGAGGGGAGAGGAAAGTTTAACACACAACGAGGTAGCAATTGGAGGCAAGCATAGCGCCCTTGTGTTAGTGCCCGTAGCTTGGAGGCTGTGAATGTATTCGTACCGTAGGCGGGGACGCCAGTGAGTGTGCTGGTGCCTATAACCAGCGGTTGCACAGTTGTGTGTGTTGTTGCCGACCATCCTACTCTTGTATTTAAATATTTTAACTTTTGTAGAATTGTCTAATAAATATTGGTTTAAAAATGCAGTTAAGTTAAAATTTTATATTATTATCGAATATTTAAAGGATTATATCATAGATTTTTAGAAGTAATTAAGTTAAGCAATAGGTGTCAAATTAAAATCTTTGAAAATTTGAACTTCTTATAGGTACTTTAAATTAATAATCCTGTAAAATTAATTTTTTTCAAAAAGTTTATTAGACTATTCTTTAATTTTTCGAAGTTTCTAATTTCTAATATATTTAACTGAATAATGTCAGAATAATCGAAATTTTGTCAAATTAAATGGTAAACAAAAGGATTTGACCATTGTAAGAGAACTTTAAAAAAAATTAACTTAAAGGAGAATTTTATGTAAAAATTCTACATATAAATAATCGAAATAATAAAAATAATTTTTTAAGAAGTTACAGTAACAAATTACTAAGTTTTATAATAATATTCTTATCTATTTTCAACAATCTTAATTTCATTTAAAAAATAATAATTAAATATTTATTTAAAAATGAAGTTCTTAAGAGTCAGGGAAAAAGTCAAAATTTTGTCTGAAAATCAGAAAATTATTTAATTGGGTAAAATATAAATGTTTTATAAAAACATAGAAAAATTTCGTTTTTTAATCTGGAAAACTTGGAAAAGTTAGAGAATTTAAAAATAGCAAGAGCGTCGGAGCCTTAGAATTTATTCTTTCATAAAATGTTATTAAAACTATATTAAAAATAATTGGATTTTTGCGTCATATAAATTTTATTAAAATTTTTTATGCCTAAATTTATATATAATGTATGTTATTTGTTATTTCAATAGACGTATATATATTTAAATCCAAAATTTCAAAGCTTTTCTCAGAGATAATTAATTTTTTGAAAATATTAAAAATATAAAATTATGCTACGTAATGAAAATATTTACAAATTGAACTATAAAATAAATGTTTCCAAATTTTTTCTGAATATTCGAGTGTGTAGCGTAATTATGTAATATTAAATCAATTAAAACCGGACATTCTGTTATGATTTAGGGATTTTAAATAAACGCGGTATAGAGCATGCGCATAACGTGTCGAGTATTGAGACCGGACGTCAGACCGGTTACGACTTGCAGGTTATATCCAATTATTTCTGAAGTCAGTTTTATATTTCTCTTTACATTTTGAGACAGTGAATTAATAGATTATAGATAACTGTCAACTAAAAAAACATTTTCTGAATGTAATAAAATTGCAAAAAGAGTTAAGAACACCACTGTCTATAACAATTTTACAAAGTAAACAAATTTTCAAAAAAAGTTTTGGTTATGTTGTAAATATATGTTTATTGTCAGACAAGAAAGCAAGTCTTGTGACTTATTGTATATTGAATAAAATAAAATCTGTTTACAAAAAATAGTGCTACATAATGAAAACATAAGTGTAAAACTTGTTATTTGTCAGTTATTGACAGTTGCTGTTAAAAAAGTGGATGTTTTATTTGATGCTTTTCATTCAAATTATGTTTTTTAAATCTTCAGTGACTTTCTATGTTTTCTATGTGAAATTGAATAATTCATATCTTCAAAAGAACTTCAGTAAATTTCTATTATCTGGAAACGAAACCTGACAAAAAATGACTTATTTTTATTTTGTACTTGCTATCTGCACCAACTATTAAATTTTGATGTGTAAAAAGGATATTGAAGAAATAAATATTTCACAGACGCTGGAAAGATCACCCGATGATTAGAAAAATCAAAACTCGTAACAAACCGAATACTTTCAAAACGAAAGTAAGGTTTTAAAAGGTAAGTTAATAAACGTTCGTAATCATTAAATTTTATCACACTAAAAAATTAAATTTACATTAAATTATTAGTTTGTAATACAATTATGGCAATAGCGTCATTACGAGTAAATCAATTATTTACATTTAACTAATTTCTCTATATATATTCAATTTACGAAAGAGGTAAAAAACTTCCGACACTTAGACTGCTTTAGCAGAAGAAATTTAGGCCATTTCAACATTTCTACTGTCATTGATCAAGACATTGTGCAATAATAGTGTTTCTGCAAAAAGCTACAAATGTCAACCAAATTGGGATCAGTGTAATAGCTTTACAATTTTTATTTCAACGTAAACATCAAGCTTCAACAGAAGTTCAAGGAGCGGATTTTTTGTGAGAACTGATTAGTCAAGAAGTGGTAAGAATTTAATCTACAATAATAATAAAAAACTACTAACAAAAGTAATTAAAATTTTTTTTATTCAAACACTTTTAAAAATACTGTCAAGTCCTTTGTCCTAATAAATACTTTTTAATAAAGGAAACTTATCATTGTAACAAAATATTTTTATTGTGCATCAAAAAAAACCTTATCAAATTTATAATTACAAAAAATTTTAATTATAGAATTTTTGTTGCTTTATCCATATAAATATTTTTAATTTAATTTGTCTAGAATTTTGATTTAGAATATAATGCCTAGAAAACCGTCACGTTACATTTTAATTTGTAAAGTTTCTTTTGTGTGAATCAGTGTTACACTAAAACCAAATTTTTTCTTCTTTTCTTTTCTTTTACAAAACTTTTTTGCAAGTAATGAAATCCTTACTGAAAATTCAATTATTTCAAACACAGTTTTATTAATTTTTTCTAGATAAATCAATTATTTGAAATATTTTTCATAAAATTCTTCACAGGAACAATTAATTATTATCTTTTATATTTAATTTAACTATTTTCAACGCTATTTACAAAAATTTCTTTTAAAAATTCAGTTATTTTTAGAAATTGTAATAAAATTATTCGCAGTGATTTATCCACTTTTCAAAAATCATTTTAAAATTCTTTATAAGTATTAAATTATGTTAAACAAAATTTAAATAAATTCGTCGACACAAATCTTCATAAAATTAATCAATTATCAAAACATTAATAAATTAATAAAATTGTGTAAATTGTAATATCTAGAATTAAAATGTCTATTTTAACAAATTATGAATTTATTGTTTTTTTAAATGCTTAAAGTTTTGAAAAAGTTTAATTACAAATGTCAATAAAAAAATGATTGAATTTTGGAAGAATTAAAGGTGTAAATTTTTGAAGTTGTTAAATTTCAAAAAGATTTTGCATAGTAATCATTTAAAGTATTTTAATTTCTGTGGAAAAAAAGTAAATAAGTACGTATTTAAATATTTATTAAACAAAAATAATCCAATACTTAAATGTAATATAATTTGGAAATTTTGAAAAAATTGGTCTCTTGGAAAATTGTAATTAAAAAGGTTTTTATGATAATAATTTCCAATTATTTGGAAACTTTGTCAAAAAGTAAAATAAATTTTATTTTTACTTTCAAAAATTATTTTTAAATGTAATCGCACTTTTGAAGGATTCAAAATAAAACTTAGAAATTTATTAAATTTTTGTAAAAATTTAGAATTCATATTATTAGCAGTATAAGAAAAAAAGTAAATATTTTTTATGAAAATTAGAAAACAATCAGGATAATGAAATGCAGAATAAAATTTTTGTGATTTTTGTGAATCGTCTAAAACGAGTTTTCTAGTCGTCAAATTAAATCTTTATAAGCTACTGTTCTACTAAGTTTTTTTTCATTAAAACTACTTTTTTATTGCATGACTGTACTTCAGGCAGCAGTTTTCTCGTCCTGGAACCGTAAAAGTGCTGCTTGAAGGAAAGCTATGCTTTACCTCTCAAAAACGCACCGATTAACCGGGGATTCCATTCTCGTTTTGTATAAAATTTGTGTACCTCGAACGCACGCATTTCTAGTCCTCGTTTTTTTACAGTACTTTGGTGCACAATGTACTTTTATTGGGCATGTATAGCGGGTTGAAAATTGAAGGTTACAGGTTAATTGATGTTAGTAGAAAATAAACATATAAACAAACAGAAGAATGTTAGATGAATTTTCCTCCATATACTCTCTAAATCTGAATTAGTAGAAAGTTACTAATGAAATGATGAAAAGTCGTCAACCAAATTAATTTAATTGTAGATTTCGGGAGTAATAAAGAAAACATAAGGCCTTGTTTTTTACATTGTGAAAATCATTGGACAAGAAGAAAAATTACGTTCAGTTGTCAGATAACTGTGGTGTTCAGATTTCTCGACAACTATACTCTGGAAATGCTGTGCTACATTGCGATGGACTGCTCCATAAAAAGTGTATAAATGTCAAGAACTACATCTGGTGAGAGCAATTGAATCTTTCGTGTTTAAGACGTCTTAACATGTTCAACTGTATAAATATCAATCTCCCCTAGCCATATAGACTTGTAGTTATGTGCGATTCGAAAAAGTGAGTACCAGAAAAAAATTTAAACTATATTTAAATATTTTAACAGTCTCTTCAAGAAATGTAAAATTTTTTATTTAATTTGTGGAACGACTTTCTAGCATTTATATTAAATGTATTTATTAAATTTTAACTTGTATATTTATTTCCAGTTTTCCTTTTCCACAAACATGTGAATAAAAGAATTATTGAAGTTAATAATAGAAAATTTTCAAATAACTGTAGTAATAACAATAATAATAATACACTAGTTAAGAAAATAGTTTTTCCTTATTATGGATCAATATCGGAAAATATCAAAAGATTACTTAAAACTTTTAATAAGTATATGGAGTGTATAACTACTTTTTCTTTTTAAGCCAATTATAATAAAGTAAAGATTTCCTTCTTTCTTGTGGCCTAATGGCTTTAAACTTTTTTTAAATTACATCAAAATTTTGACGCGTTTCGATGCAGTATTCTGCATCCTCATCAGAAAAAAACGGAACAAAACGCCTCTAAAAAGACAATATAACATATACACATATCTAATGACTCACACACAGATACATATGTTTTTATCAAAATATACATTATGTATCTCAACTACGTACCAGACAAAATAAAAGTCAAAAAATAAACAAACATGGAACATTCAACATTCAGACATAACCTCAAATTAGGTCTGTTACTATTTCTTTAAAATCTTTATAAACGATAAAAGAAATCATAAAATGGTAAAAAACCACGTTTAGACAAGCAATAGTAAAAAACCTTCTTTGAAAAAAACGTTGTCATATGAGATTATATAATAATAAAATTATTAATAAAGGGTTTTTCACATTTTTTTATGTGACACATATGCTCCATGGTTTATATTAGTTTGTATAGATGGTAATAATGAATCTATGAAAAAAACAAAAAGTCCATAGATAACATGGTGGGTGACAGAGAAGTAGACAAGGACTGTAGATATCATGTTATGTGAAAAAAGAGTAACTCGTTTTAAAAAAGGGATAAGTTAATTAATTAAGTTTAAATAAAGAATACTCACATTTTTGACATCACTTTTAAAATTTATGGAATTTTTTTCTTTTAAAATATAAAACATTTCTAAGATTTTTCGTTTGTTGAAGTAATTTTCCGTATCTAGAATTTTAACGCTGTTTTGTGAATAATCGAAACAATGCTTGTTTTCCGTTGAGTGTTTGCATAGGGCGGTGGATATACTTTGATTGGTTTCTTGATATTTATGTTCATAGATTCTAGTTTTTAAATGTCTAAAAGTTTGACCGTTGTAAGAAGAGTTACAATTTTTACATTTTATTTTATATATAAGGTTTGTTTCTTCAAATTTTACTAAACGGGTTTTTGGGAGTTTAATCAAATTTTCTTCTATTTTATTTATAGATTTGAAAACGACAATGATGTTAAAGGTCTTCATAATTCTTGTAAAAGTGTTGGAAAATTTGTTTATATAAGGAACAGAGATTACTTTTGAAAAATCAAAATCGACTTTTGGTCTATCATGAATTCCATAACTCTCAATTCTCTTATTTATATACTTGTTTAAAAAGATGGTTGGATAGCCGTTTTCTTGTAGAGTATCAAAAACTAATTTTATATTATCTGAATGATATTTTGGTTCAGATAATTTTATTGCTCTATCTATTAAGGAATAAACAATTCCGGTCTTTATGTTTATATGGTGATTCGACTTAAAATCAAAATAATTTAAAAATAATACCATTTTATGATTTCTTTTATCGTTTATGAAGATTTTAAAGAAATAGTGACAAACGTATTTTGGGGTTATGTCTGACTGTTGAATGTTCAATGTTTGTTTATTTTTTGACTTTTATTTTGTCTGGTACGTATGTTGAAACACATAATGTATATTTTTAAAAAAACATATGTATCTGTGTGGGAGTCATTAGATCTGTGTATCCATTATATTGTCTTTTTACAAACGTTTTGTTCCATTTTTTTCTGATGGGGATGCAGAATACTGCATCGAAACGCGTCAAAATTTTTATGTAATTTAAATAAAGTTTAAAGCCATTAGGCCACAAGAAAGAAGGAAATCTTTACTTTAAAACTTTTAATATTCATACTGTTTTTAGCGTTAATTCAAAATTCAATAAATTCATTAAACTTGGTTTAAAGTAAGTAAAAGTACCATATATGTATATGTACACTCAGATGCATTAATGCTGTCCTTCCGGTTTAAAGGAATTTTGAAAAGTCGTGTAATTTCTATCAAATATTCTTAGTT
Source organism: Leptopilina myrica (nomen nudum) (assembly GCA_032872475.1). Classification (NCBI taxonomy): domain Eukaryota; kingdom Metazoa; phylum Arthropoda; class Insecta; order Hymenoptera; family Figitidae; genus Leptopilina; species Leptopilina myrica (nomen nudum). The sequence continues at coordinate 40,446,027 of CM065459.1, read as the reverse complement.
CGTGACATACCAATGTTCTCATATGTCATGAACTGAAAACATTTTGACAGAAATCATACGACTTCAGCGATGAAAATCCTATAAGAATATCATTGTCTTATCTTTGAATAACTTTTCGTGTCGACCAGTGTTACCTATACGTAGCAATTAATAAATAGGTTATAAAGCCGAAAAAGTGCCTTTTATCTAATGCCTTTGCCTTTTATCTAATTAAAGGAATTTCCAACTTTGTCTTTTATCTAACTTAACCAATTTCTAACTTAGCATTTTTTACAATTTAACCAATTTCTAATTTTGCTTTTTATTCATTATATCCAATTTTAAATTTTGCCTTTTTCAATATATCCAATATTGACCTACATGTCAAAAATTGACAAAATAATCCCTCCGGACTTGAAATTTATGTCAATTTTAAGGGCAGTTTTAACCTACATGTCAAAAATTGACAAAATAATCCCTCTAGACTCGAAATTTATGTCAATTTTAAAGGCAGCTTAACCTACAGATAACAATTGCCAAACAATTTCCACTGCCCTCCAAATTTAGGTTAATTTTAAAGGCAGTTTTAAACTATAGGTCAAAAATTTACAAACTATTCCCTCTGTCATCAATATTTAGTTCGATTTTAATGGCAGTTTTAACCTACGGGTTAAAAATTGCTAAACAATTCTAACTACCCTTAGAATTTATGTAGATTTTCAGGGCAGTTTTAACCTACAGGTCGAAAATTGCCAAACAATTCCGGCTACCCTCAAAAATTTAGGATAACTTTAAGTGCAGTTTTTTCAATTTAGGTGTAAGGTTTGACCTATTTTTAAAGCTGCTGGTAAAAGGGGTTCTATTAATGCCTTCAATGATACGTCATAATCTATGTCAAATTTAACCATTTTTTTACCTTAAGGTATAAGAAAGGACCTATAAGAAAGCACCATAAGAACATAATTATGTCCGTAAAGTAAAATTCTTTTTTAGTGCTTTCTTTTAATATCTCCTGTTATAATTTACTGTAACCTATTACTATGCAATCATATTAAGAGAACAAGAATTGAAAATAAATATTAAAATAAATATAAAAAATAGGGGATTCTGTAAGGGCGCCCTTTACCCAAAGGGCTGTCCAAATGTAGGTCAATTTCGAGAGCAGTTTTGACCTAAATGTCAAAATTTGACAAAAATTTCCGCAACCCTCAAAATTTAGGTTAATTTTGATCCTAACGTCCAAAATTGACAAACAATTTCTGTTGCCCTGAAAATTTAGGTCAATTTTGAGGGCAGTATTGACCTAAACGTCATTGGTAGAATGGTGAAAGAATAATTTTTTCCCTTTCTAGTCCGTTATAGCGTCGGAGAGTTCGGACGATGTGCGCATTGTCTACCTGCCGCGGCGGGATTCCTTGTGTCCTTTTTTTACGACTCTTACCCTCTGCACTAATGTACCAACAGGGCCTGAGGGCTCTAATAGTTCTCCAAAAGGTCGCTAGGAAGTGCTTGTCTATCAATACTGCTGTATGTGTATGTACGGCACAGGCATCGCTGACTGAAGGTATAACAAAATTTTTAACACTTAATACTTTAAACAACTTTTTCACGAAACTGCATTTTTCAAATCGGGCGACCATAGTACAGTAGTTTTCAATTATGCTTTTCAAGTTTGAACGTGTCGCACTTATATGTTTCCATAGAAACTATAGCACAAATCCACCTGAAATTTTAATTGTAGCTTTACAGTATCATAATCTAGTACAGTACGTACAATTTTTTTATCATTGTAACTTTTTTTATAAACAATTTAATGCTAATTTTTTTGGTCAAAAATTTAACATTTTTTTAAATCCGCCATTTTGCGAAAAATTGATGTAAAGCTAAAATCGTACGTACTTAACTAGTAAGTCTTATGTAGATTAAGACCCCGTTATTGATTTTGCTTCAGATATCACGAGTTCCTGGAATCACGGTCGCCCGCAGAGGCCCTTTTGAAAATGGTGATTCCAAAGATTGGCTTTAAAGCCGCCATTTTGTATCAAGATGTGAAAATAAATTTTTTTTATATACTTAAATACATGTTTAATCAGGCCTAAAAGAGAGAAATTCAATTCTTTTTTCCATACTTTTAAAATAAATTAGCAAAGTTAGGCCTTTTTAAGAGTTCTACAGTGGTGTAACCCCTTAAACATTCTAGTCCCACGTCTTCATATATATCTCCTTTTAGTAAAAACCGTCAGCTTTCGTTTAAAAAAATCGTATCTTTCCCCCCCAAAATTAAAATTTATTTTTAATTTTGCTTTTTTTGGGTCAAAAAATTTTTTTTCTGAAAGCTTATTTCGAATCGAAAGAGCATAAAAAACCTTACCAAAATGTACTTTATCAAATTTGTAAGTTTAATTGTTTAACCCATTAACGCCCAACAGGACGCAAAATGTATCATGATTTCACGACTCTTAATTTGTATAAAATGAGTTAAAAAATTTGGGAAATACCATTTCCTACGTAAAATTTATCGCTCTTTAAAAATATGAGGCCAAAATTTGTTTATAATTATCTCAAAAATAGTACATTATGCAACAAGGGAGGTACGTCCGAGTTTATGTACCGAGCACAATATCGAAAAACGAGTCATACTTTGATTTATACAACAAAGGCGTATTATGGTTACTCTATGCTACCTGTACCGGTGCATGCTAAGTTCTCCCATATAACCCAGCTGGTCAATAAAGTAACCATTATTGCCCTAGGGAGATAAAGAGTACTTTATTGACCTGTGAGCGGTCAATAATATACCCTTTATCTCCCTAGGGCTATAAAGGTTTCTTTATTGACTGTTGGGTTATAAGGGGGAACTTAGTACGCGCCTGTACAGGTAGATAAAGTTACCATAATACGCCTGAGTTGTATAAAAGTTATAACAATTTTATTGCAAAAATACACATTTTTTTACGAAAAAATGTTTTTTAATAACTATTTTGTCAAGGAATACTAAAGAATATAATCTCAAAAGCACAAAATATCGCGTCCTCGAACCCTCCACTATAAAAATACATAATTATTTATTTTAAATTCAAGATGGCGGATATGAAAATCGCTATTTTTCAAAAATGCAAAACGCTGGTAAAAAAATTTCGGGTAATTTTTTTTTAAAGTTATTAGATTTGCTTAAAAATGGTTACTCGGGGGTGTTTGTGAATGCTGATTACGAATCTGATGTTACTTTTTCAAAATTAAAAATGGTGGATTCTTAAACAAATTGTTTTCAGTGTACCATTAAATCTAACTTGAAAAATAATTATCAAAGTACAAGTGGTACTGAGATAATTTTTTAGGAACAACGAAAGTAAGAAGGCTTTGGGTCATTTGCAAGTGTTCACGAGTTGCATTTCATTTATTTATGTCGAATCTCGCGAAAGAATGCCGGTTATAGGAAAATAGTGGACTGTAAATGAGCAGACACAGAAGTTATAATGTTCACTAATTATAACAAGTTTATTTTAATCAAAGGACACATTTTGAGAAGAGTTTATTCGTTCGAGGCTCGACGCTTACTGACAAAGCAAGAAGGTCTCACAACGCCGAGAATTAAGGAAAAGAGACAAACTTACTTTAAAGAGAGAAACAGTACTTTATCTTCATAAACAAGAAAAGAAAATATTAAATCAAATTAAATTCAGAAAATTCAGAATAAATTCTAATTCGTATAGATTTTGAACAGCATGACAATATTGGATCCACCATTATCAATTTTAAAAAAGTGCCATCAAATTCGTAATCAGCATCCCCAAAAACCCTCGAATGACCATTTTCAAGCCAATCCAATCACGTTTTAAAAAATTGTCCACCATATTGGATCCGCCATCTTGAATTAAAAATAAATAAGTATGTGTTTTTATAGCGGAGGGTTCGAGGACACGATATTTTGTGCTTTTGAGATTATATTCTTTAGTTTTCCATGTCAAAATAATTATTGAAAAAAAAGTTTTCGTAAAAAAATGTGTTTTTTTGCAATAAAATTGTTATAGTCACTTTTTATGCATTTTTGGCCAAAAATCTTGTTATTTCCTTGACAAAGCTATGGACATCACCTCCAATCACACTCTCTATATTTTTCCTGTAATCGTCGGTACACCGTAGGTGTACGGAACCCTAAAAATTATTAAAATAAACATTACACCGTAAGACCCCTTGATCACTTGACGTGGAATCGCTCATATATATATATATATATGGGGGATTTCGCGTCAAGTGATCAAGGGGTCTTTTGGTGCAATGTCTATTTCAATAATTTTTTACTCTTAAACAATTAAACATACAAATTTAACAAAGTACATTTTGGAAAGGTTTTTTCATGCTCTTTTGATTGGAAATAAGCATTTTGAAAAAAAAAATTTTTGACCCAAAAAAATCAAAATTAAAAATAAATTTCTATTTTTGGGGGAGAAAGACCCAATTTTTTTTTTTTTAAACGAAAGCTGAGGTTTTTTCCTAAAAGGACATATAAATGGTAAAGTGGGACTAGAATGTTTAAACATTGAAAAAATGAGTTTTCTACTCGCCGAAGCGCTCAAACCCCAGTTTTAAGCTCCGTTTAGGAGAAAATTCTTTTTTTCAATGTTTAAACATTCTAGTCCCACTTTACCATTTATATGTCCTTTTAGGAAAAAACCTCAGCTTTCGTTTAAAAAAAAAAAATTGGGTCTTTCTCCCCCAAAAATAGAAATTTATTTTTAATTTTGATTTTTTTGGGTCAAAAATTTTTTTTTTCAAAATGCTTATTTCCAATCAAAAGAGCATGAAAAAACCTTTCCAAAATGTACTTTGTTAAATTTGTATGTTTAATTGTTTAAGAGTAAAAAATTATTGAAATAAGTATTGTACTGAAAAACACAAAAATTTAACCCCCTCCCCCTCGGAAAATATTGGACTAGGTAAAAAAATATTTTCACGAAAAATTACTATCTATGAGTACTACAAAAGCCCCAAGTTTTGCTACGATTGGAGAAAAATTTTTCTCCACCTTGATCACTTGACATGAAATGCCCCATATATATATATATATATATATGAGCGATTCCATCGCTCATATATTTAAAAATTTAAAAAAAATTTAAAAATTTAAAAATTTAAAAATTTTTCGTGAAAATATTTTTTACCTAGTCCAATATTTTCCGAGGGGGAGGGGGTCAAATTTTTGTGTTTTTCAGTACAATGCTTATTTCAATAATTTTTTACTCTTAAAGAATTAAACATACAAATTTGATAAAGTACATTTTGGAAAGTTTTTTTCATCCTCTTTCGATTGGAAATAAGCATTTTGAAAAAAAAAATTTTTGACCAAAAAAAATCAAAATTAAAAATAAATTTCAATTTTTGAGGGAGTTGGATACGATTTTTTTTTTTTTTTTAAACGAAAGCTGAGGTTTTTTCCTGAAAGGACATATAAATGATAAAGTGGGACTAGAATGTTTAAACATTGAAAAAAAGAATTTTCTCCAAAACGGAGCCAAAAACCGGGTTTTGAGCGCTCCGGCGAGTAGAAAACTCTTTTTTTCAATGTTTAAACGTTCTAGTCCCACTTTATCATTTATATGTCCTTTTAGGAAAAAACCTCAGCTTTCGTTTAAAAAAAAAAAATCGTATCCATCTCCCTCAAAAATTGAAATTTATTTTTAATTTTGATTTTTTTTGGTCAAAAAATTTTTTTTTTCAAAATGCTACTATCTATGAGTACTACAAAAGCCCCAAGTTTTGCTACGATTGAAGAAAAATTTTTCTCCACCTTGATCACTTAAGATGGAATCGCTCATATATATATGGGCAATTCCACGTGAGATTTTAGTCGACCTCTTAAAATCGGCCAAAAATATTTTTTTTCTATTCTGTATCGAAAAAAACAGATACGTATTTTTTTATTTTTGTTTAATTTTGTAGTACTCATAGATAGTAATTTTTCGTGAAAATATTTTTTACCTAGTCCAATATTTTCCGAGGGGGAGGGGGTTAAATTTTTGTGTTTTTCAGTACAATGCTTATTTCAATAATTTTTTACTCTTAAAGAATTAAACATACAAATTTGATAAAGTACATTTTGGAAAGTTTTTTTCATCCTCTTTCGATTGGAAATAAGCATTTTGAAAAAAAAAATTTTTGACCAAAAAAAATCAAAATTAAAAATAAATTTCAATTTTTGAGGGAGTTGGATACGATTTTTTTTTTTTTTTAAACGAAAGCTGAGGTTTTTTCCTGAAAGGACATATAAATGATAAAGTGGGACTAGAATGTTTAAACATTGAAAAAAAGAATTTTCTCCAAAACGGAGCCAAAAACCGGGTTTTGAGCGCTCCGGCGAGTAGAAAACTCTTTTTTTCAATGTTTAAACGTTCTAGTCCCACTTTATCATTTATATGTCCTTTTAGGAAAAAACCTCAGCTTTCGTTAAAAAAAAAAAATCGTATCCATCTCCCTCAAAAATTGAAATTTATTTTTAATTTTGATTTTTTTTGGTCAAAAAATTTTTTTTTTCAAAATGCTACTATCTATGAGTACTACAAAAGCCCCAAGTTTTGCTACGATTGAAGAAAAATTTTTCTCCACCTTGATCACTTGAGATGGAATCGCTCATATATATATGGGCAATTCCACGTGAGATTTTAGTCGACCTCTTAAAATCGGCCAAAAATATTTTTTTTCTATTCTGTATCGAAAAAAACAGATACGTATTTTTTTATTTTTGTTTAATTATCAAAATTTTTGAGTTATGAATTTTCGAAATTTTGCATTTTTAATCATAGACCTTTATTCAGTTGCTTATAAGTCCGAAAATATTGAGTTTAGAAAAAAGTTGTCAAAAAACAAAAGTTTTAGTTTTCTTTCGCCTTTTAGGAAATGAAAACAAAAAAATTTTTTTTTTATTTTTTATTAAAAAAATATAAAAAATTTATAAACAAATTAATTTTTTTTAACATTAAGTAGGATAAATTTTTAATTTTCTTTTTTTAAAACATACCTGTAAATGATAAGCAGGTTTTGCAAAAAGTTTTAGAGTGGGCCTGACAAGTTTAATGGGTTAAAAAAAATAATTAAGCTGTCCGTGCAGGTCGAACGCTTGCAGCGCAATGGGATTTTTTTACAATTTACTATTAAAAATGGTCTAAAGCTTTCAAATCTAATAATAATTAAAATCCGATAAAATTTGAAGGCTCTAGACAATTTTTAATAGTAAATTGTAAAAAAATCCCATTGCGCAGCAAGCGTTCGACCTGCACGGACAGCTTAATTATTTTTTTTAACCCATTAAACTTGTCAGGCCCACTCTGAAACTTTTTGCAAAACCTTCTTATCATTTACAGGTATGTTTTAATAAAAGAAAATTAAAAATTTATCATACCCAAAGTTAAAAAAAATTAATTTGTTTATAAATTTTTTTTATTTTTTTAATAAAAAATGAAAAAAAATATTTTTTGTTTTCATTTTCTAAAAGTCGAAAGAAAACTAAAACTTTCGTTCTTTGACAACTTTTTTCTAAACTCAATATTTTCGGACTTATAAGCAACTGAATATAGGTCTATGATTAAAAATGCAAAATTTCGAAAATTCATAACTCAAAAATTTTGACAATTAAACAAAAATAAAAAAATACGTATCTGTTTTTTTTCGATACAGAATAGAAAAAAAATATTTTTGGCCGATTTTAAGAGGTCGACTAAAATCTCACGTGGAATTGCCCATATATAATATATAAATACTATATTTGGAAATGTGTCAAAATATTTGATTTTAAGAAATTCTAAAATTGACTTCGCATGAAAATTTCGGTCGATTTTAGGGAAAAAGAAAAAATTCAAAATCAAATTGAAGTATGGTTAGATGGGGCAAATAGCAACAAGGGGTTAATCGAAACAGTGGTTATTTCAGTAAAATAAATTTTTGTTTCTTGTTTCTATTTATCCCAACTGACCATAGTACAATTTGATTTCGTATTTTACCTTTTTTCCTAAAATCGACAGAAATTTTCAAGTTCTCTTCAAACAAATTTTTGTATGGCAAAATTGCTTCACGAATAAAATTTATCTGCAATGTCAATAAAAAGAAAAAAACATTTAGAATGTGACAAACAAATGGGGACAATATAATTCAATGTAATTGAGTTTTTTCTCGTCAGCTCGAAAAGATTGATTTTTCAAAAGCCGGAGGCTTGTCTCTACAGTCCTTGGAGAGTTTAGCAGGTCTTTGGTCAAAGGTGGAGTGTAAGAGAGAAAGGAAAAGGGAGTAAGTTTTAGTTTAAAGCTGGAGTGTAAGAGAGAAAGAAAAAGAGAGTAAGTTTCTGGATTCATTTTGTTTATCTTTTTACTTTTATTTTGTTTTTAATTTGAGAATAATCCAAAGAGAAAGAGTGAGAGAAATTCGACTTAACTTATTTTAATTCTTTTTGTGTTTTATTTCATTTTAATGATTAAAGGTTTCATTTAAATAATATGCGGAAGAAAAAAATTCCAATATAAAAAACGTAATTATTGGAGATAAATATTTATCGACCAATAAGTTGTTAACATTTTATTAGAATCACATTTTTAAAGTTGCGCATATATGCGTTATTAACACTTTTGGTCAGTCTTAGTTTTGCGCATATATGCGTAAGCGACAGTCAATGGGTTAAAGCCCCTCAGTTTCAAGAATGTAAGCAGGTATCTAATTAGCATTTATTTATTCAGAATTAACTTAAATTAGTAGTTATTTAAATTAGTAATAATTAAAATTATTAATAATTAATATTACTAATAATTAAAATGAGTAATAATTAATGTTAGTAAGAATTAAAATTAGTAATAATTGATATTACTAATTACTAATCATTAATATTCCTGTTTGGAAATTGAATTTGGGCTAGCCCAGATTAACTAACTTAACTACAAGCTATAGCCCTTGACCAGAAACCTATCGTTGTCAGGGCTAACTTGAGTTATTTCCACACGGGTTACTAATAATTGAAATTACTAATAATTAATATTACTAATAATTAAAATTGCTAATTCTTAAAAGCAGAGCTAATTTTGTTCTGTCAATCTTCTACTTTTTGACGTTTACATTTTTTTCAATAAAGTGAAAAATTGTAGAACTAAAAAAAATTAAATTACAAAAATAGAATTTATAAAAATGTTAGTAGTGAAAAAAATCAGATTTCAGGAAACTTTAGTCAGTTGTACTTTTCCGTTTACAAGATGGTACGAAATAAAATTTTATGATTGTGTATATACAATGCGGAGACAATAATTTGATTTATTGTTTATTAAAAGAGTAGAAAACCACAAGTTTATCAAATTTCTACCATCATACTTTGCACTTCGACCACTGATTCATAATTGCTTAGTTATCTATACATAAACATTATATTTGATTATTTGATGATAAAATTGTGTAATCAAGCACAAGTGGTAGACAACGACAGCAAACAATGTCTTAAATATCTTTAAAAAATGTCTTCTTTGTTTTTTTATTAATTATAAAAGCGCAAAACCATTATTCTCAAATTAGACAAAATTGTTTTATTGAACTTTTCCACATGATTTCTTCTTTTCATGTATTACAATTATTAATACCTGACAAAAATTATAAATATATACCTCATACAGATTTAAATATCAATAATATGCAAAGGAATTTTTGTTTAAATAGTATGTTCAACATTGAAGCATTCAGTTAAAAAATGCAATTAATTAAAATAAATTAAAAACTAACAAGTATTGTAATTTTATTGTTTTTGTTTTTATACAGGTATATTATTATGTAAATAATAGAGGAGAACGGGGCGAGGCAGCCAACGGGGTGAGGCAGCTAATTGCTTTTTATTTATACAAAATTTTTTCAAATCGTGCTCTATTTATTGCTGCAACAGTTTAGCAATGACAGTATCATATATGAAAACAGACTTTTTCGATGTAACTTTTCTAAGAGTTATTTTGGTGATTTTAGTTAATAGTACACGAATAAAATTCTTCAAAGTGATTTTTAATGAAGAATTTAGTTCTGAAGACAATGGTGTTAATGGAATTGCGATATTTTTAATATTACGGGTTTTGTGGATGTTTCCTTAAAAAAGTACTCGTGGGGTTAGGCAGCCAACACTAAATTTTTCGTTTTTTTATGTTAATATTATTGGTTCTTCTAAATCTTTTCTCTTTTTTTCCTACTCCAATACATTTTAAACTTAACATTGAATTTTATAAACCATTTTATAAGAATAACAAATTTATATTTCCTTAAAATGTTAAATTGAATTTAATTAATGTTATTATTATAATATTATTTAAATGTAGGTTTTTGAAGTTTACTAACATAATAAAAGTAAGTTAAGGACAACTACCTTGTTATGTTTCACTAATTTTAACTTTAAGTTATGTTTTTCTAACTATTAAAATAGTTGGCTGCCTCACCCCACGTTTTTTCAAATATGACAAAATGTGGTCCTTTGGGAAAAGGGTTGTAGAAATTTTTAAGTGCAATCTACGTCAAAATGTTCTATGGCGATTTTTTAGCCAATAAGACAAGCTTTCTAACGCGATATTAAAATTGAAAAAACCTATTTAAATAACTGCCTCGCAAACCAAAATGTGCTGTCTTGGCTGCCTCGCCCTATTCTCCTCTAATATACAAATTAAATTTTTAATTTGTAAATCAGTAAAGTAAATTTTATTATTATTATTCCCAAGTAGAAATGTCCAAAAATAAAACGGAGTTCAACACTGCCATGGTACTGACTTAATACTAACCGACGGTACTGACTCTCAGAACCCGATCAGTACTATGTCGGAGTTAAAAAAGTATTAAAATCAGTACTGGCAGATACCTGGCACAACACAAAATCTGTACTATATCGGAGAAGTTAAAAAAAATTTGTTATAATGGCATTACACATTAAACCATGTCCATTATTAATGCCAACTTCATTTGATTTATTAATTATTAACATACTATCCAAGATTTTTAAAAACATTCATCAACAATAACAAAAAAAATTTAATTCATTTATTATTAATTATTAATAAATAATAATAATATATAATTATGCTAATTATAATAATAATAAATTATCATTAATTATTTATTTTTACAATTATGCTTGTTTCATAAATAAAAAAATTTTTTATTAATTAAAACTGTATAGGTATGCATGCAGTGCCGCTCAATAACTTTTGCCCACCCTACAGCGATTGAAGGCTTTACAAAAAGTTTTATATTTTAATTGGTTGTGATAGTGAGTGTAAGAAGCGAGTTTCTACATTGAAAACTTAAAAATAGAAAAAATGTAAATTTTTTTTCAAACAATAACACAAATTTATTTTTAATTATGTATGAACAAAAAGGAACAATTAATATTCTTAATTTTTTTTTACAGTAACTGTTTTTGAATTATTAATAATTGAAAAAATGGCTAATTTTGTAAACAAAATATCATATTTTTCTTAAAAATTATCCTATGAAAATTTAAAAAAATAAGTTTTTAAGGTGATAAAACTAGCTTGCAAATAATATATCGGTAATCATGCAGAATCGTGACTTCTGCCAATTTTTAAGATAAATGATTAATTTCTTTTGTGAAAATCTTTAATTTAACTAGTTATTGCAGAATTCGGTGGGGGAGGATGAAAAACTTACTTACAGAACGCCAGGGCTGGAAAACAAATTTTTTATTGTTTTTGACGTTTTACTCGGTAAATATTAAAATTTTTGAAAAATGTTCTACATAAAAGTTGTGGATCTATAGTTAAGATACAAATTTTATGTTTTATGCAATTTTTTCATAAATTAAGTTTTTTTCGAGAAAAACACAGAAAACGGAAAATAACCATAGAAACGTAATATAATAGAAGAGCTTTTCATGCATTTGAAAATTTGTGATTATTACTTTTAGGAAATTACTACTTCCTAGAATTATTACTTCCTAAATGGTATTAGAAGGTATCCAACTTAGACCAGAGCGCCCTGGCGTTCTGTAAGTAACTTTTTTAATCCTCCCCCCCTCCTCCCTTCTGCATTAAAACGTTAAAGGAAATTAGGTGCGGCGGGATCGCCCGCCTTTGAGTGATGTGTTGTGGATGTACCTTCAAAACGCCTTTTTTTAAACGTTGGAGAAAAAAAAAATTTGTTTTCCAGCCCTGGCGTTTGTAAGTAACTTTTTTTATCCTCCCCCGCCGAATTCTTCAATAATTAGTTAAATTAAAGCTTTTCCTAAAAAAATTAATCATTTACAGGGTGGCCACTATTTTTAAATTTTTCGTCTCCCGGTTTACTCCCGGTCCTCCCGGTGAAAATGAGCTGTTTCTCCCGGTTTTTAATTATAATTTTACTGAGAGCAGAACATTACCTTTATGTAATATGTAGTTGTAAATGATATAAATTCGGCCAAAAACACTAAAAACAGGGCTCGGATCGTCTTTAAAACTAAAAAAAGTATCTTTAGTCGCATAAATTCACAACAAAAGTCACGAAAAGTCGCATAAAATTTCCGAAAAAGTCGGAAAGAAAGTCGAATGAAATTTTAGGAAAAAAACGCCGAAAAGGAAACACAAAATTGTAAAAAAATCACATTTCTCGCTAACACATATACTTTAACATCAAACAATCTGGAATAATATTTAATAAAATTTAATAAAATTAATGCATGGCAAAATTTTAATTAGGTATTTCTAACATTTTTTTTAATGCTGTTCAAAATTTCAATTATTTTTATAAATAATAAAATTCTTTTCCAAAATTCAATTATTTAAAAAAAATTCAATAAAATGCCTGTCATAATTTCAATTATCTTTATAAATAATAAAATTCTTCTCTGAAATTAATTTATTTTCAAAAATAATAAAATTCTTCGCAAAAATTCAATTACATTCAAAAATTTTATTTAAATTTTTCGTCAAAATGTTATAAATAATAAAATTCATCATGGAAATTCAATTATTTTCAAAAGTAATAAAATACTCCGCAGAATTTCAATTATTTTCAAATTTTTTTAAATTTCTCGTCAAATTACCATTATCTTCAAAAAATAAGAAATTTCATCATGGAAATTTAATTATTTTCAAAAGTTCAGATAACATACTTCGCAGAAATTCAATTATTTTCAAAACTTTTTAAAAATTTTAAAAATTTTAATTATCTTTGTAAATATCAAAATTCTTCTTCAAAATTCAATTACTTTTAAACATTTTGAAAAAAAATCTGTTCGAAAATTCAATTACCTTTATAAATAATAAAATTCTTCTCTGTAATTCAATTATTTTCAAAGAATTTTAATAAAATTCTTGTCAGAATTTCAATGATTTATTTCTGTACATTTGTAATTATTTTTGTAAATAATAAAATTTATCCTAGAAATTCATTTATTTTCAAAAGTAATAAAATTCTTCGCAGAAATTCACTTATTTTTAAAATTTTTTAAAAATTCTCACAATTTCAACTATTTTTAAAAATATCAAAATTCTTTTCAATATTCAATAATTTTTAAACATTTTTAAAACAAATCGGTTCATAATTTCAATTATCATTATAAATAATAAAATTCTTCTCTGAAATTTAATTATTTGCAAAGAATTTTAATTATCTTTATAAATAAAAAAAATTATCCTAGAAATTCAATTATTTTCTAATATTTTTTTATAAAATCTTATAATATAAAATAGTGATTTTCTCACTCAATTTCAAAATGATTGAATTTGAATCTTTTGATGATTTTTAATTCTTGTAGAAAAATAATAATCAAATATTTATTTAAAAAAGAAGTTATTGATGTTTTATGAAAAATTTGAATGAAATCTGTAAATAAACTTATCAGAAAATTTTATTGAGTAAAACTTTTTCCTTTAACTTTAATTTTCTGAAATCTTTAAATGTAAAATTTTAGTCCCGGTTTTTTCCCGATTAAAATTTCTGTCCCGGCTTTTTCCCGGTTTTCTCCCGATTGATTTTTCTCCCGGGTTTTTCCCGGTTCTCCCGGTTGGGTGGCCACCCTGTAATTTATCTTCAAAATTAGCAGAAGTCACGATTCTGCATAATTACCGATATATCTTGCATTAAATTGCGATGATTTCCAATGAAACTGTATCACTTGAAATATTGAAATTTTTTTTTGCAATAACATTAATTAGGGGAGAGTGGGGCAAACCGGAACCAGTTGAGTCTCCATCAATTTTTTTTAATGAAATTAAAGGTGAATTCATAAGGAATATAAATATGTTAATAACATTCTTCTTAGAGAAGAGTAAATAACAAAAAAATTTTAAAAATTTTTTATTCAAAAATAAAATTTTGTTTATTTACCTTTTTTACTTTTTAAAGTATACACTTTTACCTAAAAAATGTGTAAATCTCATTAAAGTCCATAAGCAATATTCCAAGCTATTTAAAATTCTATAAAATTAATATTAAAATTAAAAATAGCGTATCTTCAACAATTTAGAATTTTAAAAAAAATTTGAGGGAAAGAAGTCTCTTATATAGAACTACAATCCCACGAAGATTCGCGAAAAGCGGCGTACCTTTTTCAAATCGTGATATTTCTGATATGAAATACATTAAATAATAATGCATTATATAAGTTTAAGAATAAACTATGCCAAATTTTTAAACACATTACACAAATAAAAGTTTGTTCTCTCCTATTCTCTCGCATTCTATCTCTTTCTCTGTTATTATAGTAGTGTAGTTTGATAAAAATAATTATTTCATTTATTTTATTAGAAATATTATTGAAAATTCTGCTATATCTATTTACCCCGAATTTCCAGTTTTTAGTGGTAACTAGAAACAGTCTCCTATTTTTCATTAAAGTTCGCAAATTGATAAAACCAAATATGATTACACAAGTCTGCAAAAAAATAAAAATGGCCGTTGTCAGAGGTCGAGAAGTGATTTCCCGCAGTATTTGGTGCGCTGAATCCGAATCTGGCAACGAAAATCTCCCATTACGTCATGATTTTGAGAAAAGTGAGGGTAAATTTCCAAAAAATCATGTTTTTCGCTGTTTTTGAAAATTTCTATTGAGTAAATCTGACGTGCTAGAGACTTGTCATAGGAGTCAAATTAAAACCTGAAGCCTGTACTTTTAGAAAATAAAGCGATATTGCTGACGACAAACTAAATTAGCCTTAAAAAATTATTTTTTTAACAGTTGTCAAGCATAAAAATTGACTGACACTGTCCGTAAATTAAACTATTTTGAAAAATGATTGGATTCGCTTAAAATTTGTTACTGAGGGGCTTTTGGGGTCGCCGATTACGAATATGTTGTAAAAATAAAAAATCTTTAGTTCGATTCATAATCAAGGACCCCATAAACCTCTAATTAACAAGTTTTAAGTGAATTTGATCAATTTTGAAAAATAGGTCCGCCATATTGGATCCGACATTTTAAATTTTTAAAGTCTGACAATATATCCGTAATCGGCGACCCCATAAACCTGTAATTAACAAGTTTCAAGTGAATTTGATCAATTTTGAAAAATAAGTCCGCCATATTGGATCCGACATTTTTAATTTTTAAAGTCTGACAACATATTCGTAATCGGCGACCCCATAAACCTCTAATTAACAAGTTTCAAGTGAATTTGATCAATTTTGAAAAATAAGTCCGCCATATTGGATCCGACATTTTTAATTTTTAAAGTCTGACAACATATTCGTAATCGGCGACCCCAAAAGCCCCTCAGTAACAAATTTTAAGCGAATACAATCATTTTTCAAAATAGTTTAATTTACGGACAGTGTCAGTCAATTTTTATGCTTGACAACTGTTTAAAAAATAATTTTTTAAGTCTAATTTAGTTTGTCGTCAGCAATATCGCTTTATTTTCTTAAAGTACAGGCTTCATGTTTCAATTTGACTCCTATGACAAGTCTCTAGCACGTCAGATTTACCCGATAGAAATTTTCAAAAACAGCGAAAAACATGATTTTTTGGAAATTTACCCTCACTTTTCTCAAAATCATGACGTAATGGGAGATTTCCGTTGCCAGATTTGGATTCAGCGCACCAAATACTGCGGGAAATCACTTCTCGACCTCTGACAACGGCCATTTTTATTTTTTTGCAGGCTTGTGTTATTGCTGTAGTATTAATAAGAGATGATTATAAATTTTATTATGCATTTTTAAGTAAAGTTTGTTCCAAATGCAAGTCAAAAAGTGTTTTCGTTGATTTTTAATTATTTATGTAATAGAAAATATTTTTGTACACTAAAAAAATTTTAGGCGGTTGGCTGTACTGGTTCCAGAACATCCAGTTTCCCTTTCGACCAGCACGTCAGACGTGCTGATTTCTAGATAGTAGACATAATTTTTTAGCACATGCCTTTTTTTAAAAATATGAAGTGATGGCTTAATATGCCATCAATATTCATTATTAAATATGAATAATTTTGTTAAAAATTCATAAAACTGTACTTTAGATCTATAAAACTCTTTTAAATTAGACAAAAAACCTCTTCTTATAAAACTGTATAGTGCTCCTGTGTTTTTAAAAACAATTGCAGACTTTATTTTTAAAAATTTTAAATGGTGCATTTAATATCGTCGCTTGGGGTCAGCAACATGCCGACTCAGCTAAACGGTGAAAAAGATGCCGTTTCAAAAAGAAAAGTGAAAAACATGCCATTTCGCGAAAGCGCTGAGTAACATACCTTCTTCAAACGAACGGTGAAGAACATGCCTTTTCAACCGTTAATATTAAATATAATATTAAATAAATAAATAATTAATATAATAATATTAATAATTATAAATTAATCAATTAATTAAATTAATTAATTAATCATTAATTGTTTATAATAAATATAATATTATTAATATAATATGAATATTAAATATTAACGCTTGAAAAGGCATGTTCTTCACCGTTCGTTTGAAGAAGGTATGTTACTCAGCGCTTTCGCGAAATGGCATGTTTTTCACTTTTCTTTTTGAAACGGCATCTTTTTCACCGTTTAGCTGAGTCGGCATGTTGCTGCCCCGAAGCGACGATATGATGGCAAAAAATGTTTAAAGTTGGAAATATCATTGATATTTAGTACATGAGAGACTTTTTGAGTCAGTAATACAATTTTAAAGTTGTATTCAATAATTTCAAAATATCCGAAATAATATAAATGCTACATGACACTAAAAAATGCTTATTCGTGGACGTCCTCTTCGAAGTCAATTAATGGTATCATTAGAATCTTCTAATAATGAAGTATTAGCGTTACATAACAATTACAAACAATTTTTATTATCAATAACCAGATATTAATTATTCATTGATATTTAGCTCTAAAAGTTGAAGTGTCGTGTTGGCGCTTAATGCTTTGTTTTAGCGCACCCTTCAATTGGAGATGCGATTTTTCAATGAAATTAGCAACATACATTTAACAAAGTTCAGTTGTTTTTGTCTTCATTTCTTTACTTAAATTCAATGTCAATCTGTGTCATTTATTCTAGTAATATTCAATCATGTCTGTGTTTAAAATAAAATGTAAAGAATTGTGGAAATAAATATGAGATTATCCAAATAAGAAGATGTTAAAAATAAAAGTACTAGAAGTTCTCATTGATAATAAATATGATTATAATCCCAGTGAACAAGCAGAACTTCGTGAATACTTAATTATAATGTTTGTTAGACGTTATGAAAAAGTTTTGGAAAGATGCTCATCGAATGCGTGAAAGATTTGAAGAAAAGTATAAAAGTTTCATGAATTAAAAATTAACATTTGAATTTCAACGGGTATCTGTACGTAATGTTTCATTATTAGAATTTATTATTTAATTTTTATTTATTATTAATTATTATTATTATTTATTTATTAGAGTTCATTATTAGAAGATTCGAATGGTACCATAAATGAGCTTGGAAGAGGACGTCCACAGACAAGTGATAAAAATTGCTATGAAAGAACACAACGAAGAAGAGTTAAAAAGGTTCTAGATATATATGATGAATTAATTCATTAAAATTATTGAACGTTTCGCTAATATCATGCAAGTTCTTACATGTGGATCTGAAATTGACACCGAAATGTTTGGAAGTTATGCGTTAGATACAGCTAAATTGTACGTGTAAGTCTTATATCCATTGTATAAGATGCCTCCTTCTGTGTACAAAGTTTTGATTTATGGTACTAGTATTATAAAAACATTTAGCTTGCCAATCGAGTGGTTCTCAGAAGAGTCTCAAGAAGCCAACAATAAAGTTTTTAAAAGAGGAAGAGATTATTTTAGGAGACTTTCCTCGCGATCAACTTCTAATGAAGATGTCATGCATCATATGCTTGTTTCTTCAGATCCAGTAATTAGGGGATTAAGAGTAGAGAAAAAGAAGAAAAGTAAATATTCAAGTGATGTTGCTAAGGGTTTACTAAAATAATACAATGATGAAATTTTTATTAGTGAAGGCGAAGAAAAAGAAAGAATGGCAGTAGAAGAAAAGTGATTTAAAATTAAACTTGATGTAGAAAAATTATTCATTTATTATAAAATGTTTAAAATTTGTCGAAAAAACAAGACACTTATAGTAATTGTCGTAGTTGAAGAGACTCAAAAATAGTTAAACGTATTGATTTTGGACAAATTATTCAAACATTGTCAGTAATATTTTTTTGTATATTTTGAATTTAAAATATGTAACTACAAAGTCCAATAAATTTTTTTAATGAAGCATGATTACCATCTAACTATTTTTAATCTTATTTTTAATCTTATGTAGCGTCTTTCTTGCTCGTAAACCTTCTATGAAACGAGTAAATATGCAAATTAGGTCAAGAGAGACAGTCTAATGTTATTTATCTTCGAATGAGGAAGAAAGCAATAGTGTTAGATTTTCTGCGTTATAAACAGGGACCGATTTATGTTATTTCTATTTAAAAAGAGGAATAAAGCAATAGCGTTAGATTTTCTACGTTATAAACAGGGACCGATTTATGTTATTTATTAAGAAAGAAGAAGACAGAAAGATATTTGAAAGATACATATACTAGGGGGGCTCCGCCCCCTGCGCGCCAACTTCCTAATTTTATATTTACTTCTATTTATAGATACTATAAAGATTGTAAAATGCGATCCTATGACATTAGCCATTCTGAAATTTTTAATCTTTGTCATCAATTTTAAAGTAACTTTGGCATAGGCCTTGACGTCTCATTTAACGCGCCTACTTGAGGGGTCAAGCTCTGACTTATGTTTTTAAACTTATAGGTCAAAAATAGGTCAAATTAGACATAGATTTTGACGTAATGTTATGCCGTTATCTATCCTCTTTTTGACCTATAGGTAAAAAACGTCAATTTTGACATAAGTTTTGACTTACGTTTTGGACCTATAGGTCAAATTAGGCATAGATTTTGACGTAATGTGAGGCCGTTATTTATCCTCTTTTTGACCTATAGGTAAGAAATAGGTCAATTTTGACATAAGTTTTGACGGCCCTTACTATAGGGAGCCCTATGAAATCTTGACTCTGCGGCGGAGAAATGTTGTTATATAATAACTAACGATTAACTAATTCTAACTAACTAATTCTATATTCTAACTAACCTAACTAACTAACCTAACTAATACTTATATTTATTAAGGTAAAAGAAGAATGTAAAATTACATGTAGATTTCGACGTAATGTAACAGACGTTTGTGGGCCTCTTCTTACCCGTAGGTCAATACTGCCTTCAAAATTGACCTAAATTTTGAGAGTAGCGGAAATTGTTTGTCAAATTTTAACGTTTATGACAATACTACCCTTAAAATTGACCTGAATTTTGATGGTAGTGGGAATTGTTTGTCAAATTTTGACGTTTAGGTCAATAATGCCCTAAAATTGACCTAAATTTTAAGGGTAGCGGAAATTGTTTGTCAAAATTTTATGAAGTACGACCAGATAATTGTGTTTTAGCTGGGGAAAGCGGTACTCATGTGGTATGCGTGTTTGTTTTGCACAAAAATTGTAAACTCATGCTTTATGCAATAAACTTGCTAAAATTGATCGAAAATGCCGAATTTCCGCTCCAATCATATCATGACTGTCTGAAATTTTTGTTTTGTCAAGAGCCAAAAGATAAATGTCATTATAATAGTTGCAAATCGTGTGCTGGTGCGAAAAAATTGTAATCTTATCTGCTCAACTTGTAAAATGCAGTGGAGTTACTGAAATTAAGTACAGCTTGTGGTGCACAACTGACAGAGCAACAATGCAGACTAAAGTATCGAGCAGAGAAGATTTTCTTATAGAACTAGGCAGAATCTTAGAGAAACTTAAACCACATAATTTCATAGACAAGAAACAAACAGCATATTTTTATGAATTAAAAAATACCCTGAAAGGAGAATTTCTCGTTTTATGCGACTTATCTGAAAATTACGCCTTTGTTGTGCAAGACGCTGCTCAAGCATTCCACTACAATAATAATCAAGCTACTGTATACACAGTGGTTTATTATTATCGTAAATATGGAAAATTATGCCACGAAAATGTTATCATTCTTTCTGATTGCTTAAATCACGATGCAGTTGCTGTCTACATTTCAAATTCTCTTTTAACTGAATACATAAAAAAAACTAAAGAAGTGAAGAAAATCATCTACGTTTCCGATGGCGCCAAGCAGCATTTTAAAAATAAATTTAATATTGCCGATCTTATGAAGCATCATACAGATTTTGGAATAAATGCTAAGTGGCACTTTTATGTGACAGCCCGTGGAAAAGGCCCTCATGATGGAATAAGATCTGCTATGGAAATTCAAGCTCGAAGAGCAAGTCTCTAAGCATCAACGACGAATAGCATTTTAACTCCTTACCAACTGTATAACTGGGCAATAAAGAATATTGCAAACATCACTTTTTCTATTATGTCGCTGAACTTCATGAAACAGTCAAAAAGAAATTAAATTCACGATTTAAGAATGCACCATCAGTTCCACAAATTCAGAAAACCCATTTTTTTATTCCCGTGTCAGAAACGACATTAGAAATTAGAGTTCATTCCAGTGCTGAAGAATGTGTCACCTTCAAATATAAATAAAAAATAATTTGCAATCAGTCCTTTTCAGAACTTTCACTTTTTAATAGATAAAAGAAAGAAAATCGAATTTGCATCAGTTCATTTTAGGACTATTCTCTCCTCACTTTCAAATGAGGTAGTGGAATGATTGAGCCACGTTTTGCTTAATAAATTTTTACATTAAATTCTGACCTCAGATTAATATTCAGTTACCTCGAAAATCCCGAGCAACAATTTTTAGTTGTTTTCAGCCATTTTGAAAAAAAAAATTTCCCATTTTGAATTCTTGAATTCTGACTTCAGATTCGTATTCATCGGACTTAAAAACCCCGAAGTAACAATTTA